>JAESVK010000050.1:2400458-2430545 GCA_017140935.1 Hamamelis virginiana | reverse complement strand
ATATATATATATATATATATATAATTACAAATATCATTGATTTGACCATGACAGTATTGTAATGATTAAATTTAAAAAGATTGATTTGACAACATTTAATGTTTGAATGGGTATTCTTAATATAGTTGGGTATTGTATATAACAATGGGTATTGGGTATTCTTCATAAATTGGGTATTCTTATATAATATGGGTATTTGACCGTTGGAAGGGTATTATGGTAAAAAAAAATTATATTTGTCATTTCCCATAACACGGGTTTATAGAGGTAATTGATTGAAAACCTGTGTTTATTTTGGGAAAATTCCCTATTTTCTTCTATTTACATATGCATTAAAAAGTTACAAAATATGGTTTTATCCGGAGGCGGAGCTACGAATTAGCCAAGGGGTGCCATGACACCCCCTCGCTTCCCAAATCCCTACATGCATATATGCTTTGTGTATTTAGTAAATGGTATAGTTTTGTTATTAGCACCCCTAAAGTTTTCCCATGGCACCCCTGTTGCTCAAATAACCACTCATACTTTTGTGAAGCACAAAGTTCTCACGGCTACACTAGTCTGCCACTTGCCTACTTTAATTGCCAAACATCAAGGAATATATGCAAAAGAAAATAAAAAATTTCTCTTTTTCTACTTTTTAGAAAATGTGGGGGCTTTTCATATATTCAATATAATTTTTTTATTTTTTTATTTTTAAAATGCTACTTCACTCACTTATTTTACTTACCTCATATGGCCCAATCGTGTTATGATCTTGAAACAATAATAATTTTACTTTTATTGATGTGAATTGCACATTAAATGCCAACTAAGGTGGGTGAAAAATGATAAATGTAATAGTGGGTGAAATCCCATTACACAATTCCCACTTTTTACAAAGTTTTTGTCTTCCAGACATCCACTCCTTCCCTTCCCCTTTTCTAGTTTCTAGATAGCAGCATATACAGTTCATGAGGATTCTCTATTCAGTCCGTGAGCATCCTTTATTCAACTACCCATTTTTCTGTTTCTTAATCTTGCTTTGATAATTTTTTTTTTTTGGAGGTTTGAAAGCTTCGGTACACATACTGGAGCTATCGCAGTCAAATCTAAGGTGCAAAAGCTATATATTTATTGGTATGAAGTATATTTTTTTTAGTACTCGAACTAGAAATAGGACATACTTATATAATAGGACATACTTATATTTTCTTTTCTAAAGAAGTTGTTTATTTCATTATTTGTTTATGATCTAAATGGGAGCTCTCAATTTATATTTTCTCACTTTGATTAGTTTCCAAGAAAGTATGAAAAAAATTACATGACAAAAATAATAATAATTTTAATGGGAATATATGGTGCCCAAGAGAAATAAAGAATAACCTCTACCTTATTATTTGTTTATTTATTTATGTTTTGTTTTCTTTATTCAATATTTTTATAGTGCAATAGCGGAGATAGGAGGTTTGGGGTGAACAATTGAAAACTCTATTTATGAATTGATTGTTGTAGTATGGTTGTTTGTTAGTTTAGGAGAAACTAAGGTCCTACACGGCTAGACTTAATATTCTAATTATATTAGTTTATGTTTATGTGTATTAGAATTGTTTGATCTAAATATTTATTATTTTTATTTGATATGTAGATGGAAAAGTCATAAACTAAGAAAGAACGTCAAGTTTTATTTTGATAGATAATTGGATTGAAATGTATTAAGAAAGAATCATTTTGTTGTTGTTGAGACTGAATATATTTCTCGTTTTTGAACCTAGGTTGTGAAATTTTTGTTTTTAAATTTGGCACCCCCAACCCAAAATCCTGGCACCGCCCCTGGTTTTATCCACCAACCTTGTATGGTTTTTGTCCATGGTGTTTAATTGTAAAGTTACAACACATAGTTTTATTTTCGGCCTTTTTAGAGTTTATTCATGCATAGAACTTGTATTGGGAATAGGAATCAATAATTCAACTTCAAAGTTACAAACACTGTTTTATCGCCCGCCACTTCTATGGATGTTTATTCATAGATGTTCTTCGATTAGGGAATAGAAGTCATTTCAACACTAAACTTACAGAACACACTTTTATCCACAACCGCCCCCCAACATCTCCCCTTATAAGAGGGAAGTTATGGATCAAGCAATGTGAACCAATCATAGGGATTAGATAGGGTAGAAAAGGACAATTCTATTTGTCCTCCCTTTTTCTACTTCCTAGTGCATTTGACCAATTTAGAACAGTTATTTTGAGAAATCGATCGTTGGATTTGATGCTCCACTTATACGTATTATGAATGCAAAAAATCATATTGATCCAATGGTCTATTTTTCAAAAAATAGACTGTGATATTTTTTTTACAATTTTTTCATTATTGTTTACAATTTTTTTCAAAATTGCAAAAACCGACCATTGGATCAATGTGATTTTTTGCATTCTTGATAAGTATAAGTGGAACATCAAATCTAACGGTCAATTTCTCGAAATAGTTGTTCCAAGTTAGTTAGATGCACTAGGGAGGACGAATGGAATTTTCAGGTAGAAAAACTCTCTCTCTCTCTAATATTCCTAGCTTCTTCCTTAATACCAAGGTTTGAATACTCAAATCCGTAACCTCTTCCTCATAAGATGAGAGAAATACTAAGATGAGAGAAATACTAGCTATTAGGTCACAAAGACTGTCGAATTAAGCTAATCAATTCACTGTATTCTCATTTTTAGAAAGAGCTAGATATTGGATATGTAAATGCATCTATTAGGAGTGGGTTGGAGTAAAAGTAGATTTCTATTGCCCAGCAAAAAATTATTGAATTTTTGTTAGAATTAATTTAGAAACAAGTTTATATTATATTCCATAATATTTAACCATGCTTTTTTTTTTTTTTTTTTTTTTTTTTTTTTGTGGGTATAGAGGAGAACATCTGTTGTACAATACATATTAAACTATTTACAATAATGCTAACATCGAGTCTCGAACTCCAGACCTTACACCCCAAATCCAACTAGTTGATTTTTTGGTAAATTAAATATGAGGATTTCATGAAACGTGAAGAAAAGCACTAAACTTTACGATCAAGTGGTAACAAAAAATGATGGGTTGATTCAATATCCATTAAGAACAAGTTGATGCAATTTCAATTTAAACCGTACATACTAATAATTAATGGTGGTTCACTGGTTTGAATTGCTAACTTAAATTATAGTGGTGCTGAGCTGACTGCTGAGACTCAGAGTGGCGCGGCTCCTTCTGTACTGTTACTATGATCTGTTGCAATCGCATAGGCTTGCATGGACAAGGCATTGCTACGAATTTGGGGATCTCATCCCCTGGCATTATTACTGTGAAGCTCTCTTCTTCATTTTGCTTTGATTTCTGCTACTCAAAACCACATATATACACTCAATTAATCTCATAACTATGCATTCAATTCCCCCCTCAAAATAAAAAATTGCTTCAAAAATTTAAGAATTACGAAGAACACATAATCATTTATTAACCCACTATATATAGAAAAATTAAAATATTCATCTGTAAAGAATGAATAAAACAAAAAATAGCATATATATATATATATATATATATATATATATTCTTCCAATTTTTATTAAAAAAAATCAAAATCATTATTTGTGTAGCAAGTAGCAAGAACATATATATAAGAATATATAGTTATTCATTCTGAAAAAGAGAAAGAAAACATGATTAAGGATTAAGAAAATATAAGAAAGAAAAAATGAACAAACCTTGTAAGTAGGTGAAGAATTTGGGGGTGAAGGAGGTTGGATATCGTCGTGAACGGAAGATCGAAGGAGAGCTCGGAGTTTATCCCAGTGGAAGCAACAAGTGAAAAAACCAGAAACGCAGAATAATAAGATGACTAGAAGAACAATACCAAGAGGAAACCCTATATACGGCCGAGATGATCCTTCATGATCGCTCTCCATTGCTTATCTCTATTTCTTCAATTCCCTCATGTAAATTAACAAAACCAAACCTTAATTATACCAAATACTTGCTCTGCTCTTGTAGTCGATCTTGTGAAGTGCTCGATCATCGTCTCTCTCTCTCTCTAATCTCTATATATATATATAGATATTATGGTGTGAGTGTGATAGTGTTGGTAGATTGCGTACGTAGAGCCGTACACCTAATTCATACTTGGTACGGAGCCGCTGGTCCCACTTGCACGGTGCCAAAATTGGTTGTTGGGAAGTCTTTGTAGGGATAAAAAAATGACAATGATCGAGTTAAAGGTGGCTCCACTGTTCCTCTCTTATGCAATAAGAGGGTCTCTCTTCTTATCACAGTACTATATATATATATATATATATATATATATATATATATATATATATATATGGATGTAAATATACATGAATGAACAAGTCTGCAAATGATGATTTTGGCTAAATCAGAAAACATTCAAATTGCCGTTAGATCTCGATTATTTAAATATTTACTGATTTTGGCCAAGTAAATTAATATTGACTGAATCATAACTCTATAAATATATAGGGGACAATTAATAGAGCACCAAACATTGCAATTGCATATGCATGGCTGCAATAATGGCTCAATTTGAAAGAGGTGGACACTTTTTACAGTCTTTTTATCTCTATGAAATTGCCTTTGCAGACTGAGGAAATGGCATCGTACATGCACCTTAGTTTCGTCGTGTGCGGAAAAAAAACAAGGAATCGAAATGTACTTATCATTTGATGAGTTCCATTTATATAACAAAATTCATGAAAATAAAGGTTTTTATTTTAAGTAATCATTAGTAGAGCCACATTGACTCAAGGAACAGCAGTTGCCCTCCTCCAAAAATAGAAAGCTTTCATTTAACCTTTATATAGGTTATATACTACTATTATTTTTGTCCCCTAGCCTATTTCCCTCATGTCAACCCAAGCTAATCTCTTCCTTAATTCATTCTTCCATCCACCCTTCCAATTATTCTTAGCTTGTTTCCTCTGGCTCCAGTGACAATGGTGTACCCAAATCAGAATCCATTGTACTATGTTAGTACAAGGATGATTTGGGGCTCGACTCACATTCAAAGTGCAAAAACTGTTAACATAGTACAAGGGACATTTGGGGCTCGACGCATATTCATAGTGCAAAAACTGAGGGCCTTAGGAAGGTTGAAAAAGTGGTTTTTCAAAGTGCAAAAACTGTTAACACAGTACAAGGCAAAAACTGAGGGCCTTGAGAAGGTGGAAAAAGTGGTTTTGGTCGCCGCCGTCGTTATTATTAACTTGGTAGTTCCCAATTCAACTTAAAAGTCTAAGCTTATTGGTGGAGGACAGCCTTTTATTTAGGCAAAAAATATATCTATTCGTATCATTACCATATTATAAAGGTAATCAATGTGCGAAAAATGGGCCCAAACGAATCAATATATATTGGACGTCTTATTTAATTATTTAGTACCGAATTTGATTCCTATGCAAATCATGTTATTCCCAACTTTGCTCTTATGCCAAAAGTTTTTGGCCTAACTTTACTGTGCATTTTTATGCTTCCCAATCCCCACCACCACCCAAAGACAATCATGGTATTATGAGCGGCTGCTTTTATATAAATATACTGTGCCGATCATGTAAGGATATCCTTACATGAATTATATAAGCATGAAGTTAATAGATAATTGTGGAATACATATTTTTAAAACTGGCTGTTGGATTATATGTATATATTCTTCTTATGGATGTCATACATGCCAAAAATCATATAGATACGATGTCAACATCTCAAAATATAAACAACGAAAAATTGCGACTGTTAAAAACTGTCACAATTTTTCTCAGTAAAATTTTCCAAAAACCAACTGTTTGAATCACTATTATTTTTGGTATACATAACATGCATAGTATAGAATCTAATCCATTAACTACCAAATTTTAAAAATATGTATCCCACAATAATTTATCACTTCATGCTTACATAAGCTTTTGTAAGTATATGCTTACAAGATCATTTATATATAGTTCCGTAAGAAACCGAACCTCTGATTAATCCAATAACGAGACTAATATTAGAAGAACGCATAATCATGGAGGATGACGAGGAGTTAATCTTACCCTAATTTGAATTTGCTTATCTAGGATGACTAAAAAACAAAAATCACAATACCTCCGTTGGATTTCCTTTCTTTTTTTTTTTTCCTCTCCTATCATCACCATCACTACTATCACAACGTTGAACGTGTATCAACCCGCACACAGAATTTGTGCAGGTCCCATGGGCAGCAAATGATAAGCGAACGAGGTTGGTCACGGACAGGAGATCATGGTGGGGTTCTTAATTAATGGACTTATCTTAAATAGCTAGATAGATTGGTGCATATAATGATGTAACATCTATAGTTTTTTTAATTGATCCTTTGAATATAGTTTCGAAAATTAGGTCCTAGTCATTTTCCATATCCATCAATCCGATCAGCTACTTCTGAATTCCACTTTCAACACATAGTGGAAAGTGTTATAATTTAAAACCTAACAATGCTTATGAAGATTGTCTGCTGCACAGTGTCTATTAGAAAGGGAGGGGCTATAAATTAATATATGAAACTTAATTAAAACATTTATATACGTATATAGAGGGCTGCTATATCTTATCTTACAAAAGAAAAGCAAAGCCACAGTTTGGAGCACTTGTACCATCATTCGCTTCTTTCCTTTACAATTCCTTCTAAAAGTTGTATGCAAAATGGCAAGAAGGTGGGAGACAATTAATGGTAATTTAAACTAGAAGAAAAGCTAGCAAGCATGGAACTAGAAATAGTTTTTTTATTTTATTTTATATTAATTTTTTTTTCATTTCTTTGGATTACAAGTACCATGAGAACATCGTGTGGTAGGAGATGAGTGAAGAATATATATAACATAGTTAGGGCACTTCCTGTTTTTCTACTTTTAAAAGTAAAAAAAATATTTTTATATTTTCTATAGTACAAAAATTTGGTAGTTACTTTTAAAAGTTGAGAAAACAAGAATTTCTTATTACCTCAATATTTTAAAATAACTACCAAATTTTTTGTACTCAAAACTTTCATCTTTTTACTTTTAAAAGTAAAAAAAATAGGTGTTGACAAAAAAAAAAAAAAAACAAAAAAAAAAAAGAAAGTAAAAGCTTATCCAAACGAGCCCTTAAATGTCCCGTTTGGATTAATTTTGTGCCTAAAATTACTTTTAGGGAATTAATTCATTATATATTTTTTTAGAGTTATATTTAAACCATTTTTTCATATATTAAAATTTTTATTAAAAATGATTATGGTAAAAAGTAGGGAACACAGCTTTGGCTAACCATTTTATTGCCATTCAAGTAGTCTAAAAGTATTATCAATCCCATCTCTCGGGATCAAATGAATTTTAAAAGACAAAAGTGATTTTAAGCTGCATAACTAATCCAAACGGGCCTTTAGAAATAGAAGTGGGCAAGGCTGCAAGCAGCTAGTGGGTCTCGAACTTGAGAAGCCTCAAGGCTACCCTATGAAATGACCAATTGGGCTTAAGGCCCTGTTTGACTAGAAATAATTGTTACACATTTATATAATTTGTATTAATTTTTTAATTTATATTATTTGCTAATGAAAAATATCAAATAGACAAAATCTTTGAACATCTCGCCATTACTAGTTAATGTGATAGTTAATATGACATTGTCATGTCAGGACGGTAAAAATAAATGGCTGTTGTGGTTAAGGTTTAATCTATTTTAACAATATTCAATAAAAAAAAAAAAAATAGTAATACATAGCAATTTGAGTTCGATCTAATCGGGTTAACATTTTAACTAGTAATGTTTTAAAATCCGAACCTTTGATCGAACCAACAAGGTGACCGGGTTAAGGGTTAGCCCGTTCAATCGTCGAGTCAACTGGGTTGAATCGTGACGTTATTATGACATCATAAATATATTAATTATAATATATTTATTTAATTATTTATTAAAAATAGCCTTTTAATATACATAACTTGAAGAATTCTTTGAGTTTAAGTTTGTGATTTTTTTTTATTGGTAAAAACTTTGAGTTTGTGATTTGTTTGTGTGAAAAGTGCCACAGTACTTCTCTTTAGTCTTTTATTTGTTAAAAAAAAAAAAAAGGCTAGTGGAATTTTTTTTGTTTGTTTTGTATAATTGGCCCCATGTTTTTTTATTAAAAATACAAAAGAAATGCATAGTACGTACTCTAGTAGCTTCTAGATTCAAATTTGGGAGTGCTTGTTGGTTAATTTACTCGTTCATCCCCTACATTCTTTAAGATTTTTTAAGGAAGCTAGGGGCTATTTTAGTCATTTTGACCCATTTTTTATTTTGTAAAAAATCCGGCCGGGTTTAATGACTCACTATCCAATCCATAAACTTGATGGTTCAACTAGTGGGTTGACCAATTTTCACAAAATAAGTCGGTTTTTTACTTAACTGAATTTTAGGAGGTTAATCCACCTGGAGAAGGACTCAGGTCCCAATTCAACCGGTTCAAATGGCCAGGCCGGTTTGGATTTTAAAACATTGCTTTTTAGAGGGAAGTAGTGAACAAAAATTTGTAATTACGCAAAAAAAGGGAAGAAAAAAAGACAGGTGCGTAAAAGATTCCAACCCAAAGCGAATCCAACCATTTGTTTGTGGGCTTGGGCTAGAGAGAGAATCATTCCTATTTGGTTCTATGAGCATCATTGCTTTGGTGAAGGTTAGAAAATTACAGCCCATGGGTTTAGATTGAGTTGGGTTGTCCATTCATGCAGTATTTCATTTTCACAGTGACATTATTACTTGCATGTATCGCTCATCACATGAAAAACTAATTTAACTATTACTATTTCCCTTGAGATGAATGTGAATTCAGAATGATCGATACGTGTAAAAGTGACGGCTTCATATAAAACTGCTCAGACTAAGGCTATTTTTTTTTGTTGCCAAATAATAGAAAATTCTCTCTATTCTAAATGGTTATTGATTTGCTTTTATTTTTTTATTTTTTTTAAACTCAGGGTGTCTGGGTTAGCTTACGTGCACTTCGACTATTCTATGGGGGATTAAAGTCAGAACTTATGCCCTGTATGGACTAATCCTACATGAGCTGATAGCACCTATGAGGTTTCGAACCTGAGACCATGGAGAGAGCAGATCCCCGGGCCCAGGCCTTGACCACTAGGCCTTTCTCCTAAAAATGAATGGGAAATATGCCACTAGGTTAACAAGACATCAATTGGGTGAGTTTTTTTTTTTTAATAATAATTATTTAGCTAAATGATAGAAACATACTCCTATCCTAAAATCTCATAAGACTGACAGTATTAACTACTTTTATGTGCTCGAAGTTGAGACCAAGGTGAGAATAGAGATCACTTTGGGCTATCCCAGGCTAGGCAACTCGGGCTGGGCTAGCTTGAAAAACCAATATAATTTCACAGCACTTTCCATTCCCAAATTTCCAAAATGAGAAAATTTCCTCTCCTATGTTTTTATTTTTTTATTTTTGTTTAACGATAGAAATTTACTCTTACCTCGACCTAACTCCCCTTAATATTAAATCATGAATATCAATGCGCTTCTATATAAATTGAAATCTCTCCTTAAAGTACATACAGCTATATCAACAAAGCCATCAAGACTTTTTTTTTAGATTCCTTCTCTATAGAGAAGGAAAATAGATGCAGCCCAGAAGAGTTAGGAAAGAAAAGCAACTTCAATTTTGAAACTAAAATTTTCTTCCCTTTTCCTCAACTCGATCTCTTGTCAACCAAACACTGGACAGGGGTTTTTTCACGAAATAATAAAAGCAATGCGAGGAAGTTTGGGTTCTTCAAGAATATGTCTAGGATCAAAATTTGGCACTGAAACCTCAGATACCCCATTTTCTGCAAAAAGGTTTCTAAATTGGTACATGCTACCCCCCACAAATCTCTTTCTTCTTAACTCGCAAGAAACAGACTCCATTAATGTGACCACCATGACTTGTTATATTTTATTTTAGTGAATGTACTCATCTTATTTATTGTGATTTGTTCATTATGCCACATTTTTTTTAGGGAATTATGAAAATGTATTTGTTAAGGCAATAGAGGTACAATAACAAGAGCTTTATTCTTGTCTCATCTCATCATTTTCTCCCCTTTGATCTCAGTTTTGGTTCCTTGATTTAAAATTTTTAATGTCTAACCTGTAGAAGAAATATTGTGATACCCTAGCTAGTTAATTAACATTCTAAAATATAATGGACAGAGGATGCATGTGTATTTGTTCATGCCCATGCCTTATGTGAATTGGGAAGGAACTAATGAACACACAGTGTGTTACTCTAGTCTAGCTACGTACGTTAACTTACAGTAACATTTTCAAATGGTACAATCACTTTCCATTTTTTAAGATGGGTCAGTTTCTAGTGACGCATTGTTCTTATCCATGGTTTCTCACGCTGTTTGTAAAATCCGACGTGGGACAAGTATTTTAAGAAATTAACCATTAGATTAGATGTTCTGTTTATACACATCATGTATACCAAAAATCACATTCATCCAACGGCTAGTTTTTAAAAAATATTACAGTTTTGAAATAAACTGTAAAAAATTAATGAAACGCGCGGCAGAGTCTTGTATTACGTCAGAGTCTAATTTAATGGTTGGTTTTTCAAATTACTTGTATTACGCTAGAGTCTTGTAAACTGCGTGTCAAATCATGGATAAGAACCACATGTCATTGGAACCCGATCCTTTGAGGATTTATATCTTATTGTAATAAGAATAAGGTCCAGTTTATATTAACTTTGTATAAAATCAATTTTAAAGCTTAGAATGCCACTTGATCGATCTAAAGAGATGAGTGAAAATCACTTCTAAAAGACTAGGGGAGTAATGGGATAAATTTGTTGGTCAACACTGGGCTCGAAATTTCTGCCATGATTGCTCTAGTATAAAACTTTTGATATGTGAAGATATGATTTGAATGTAATTCTAAAAAGAAATGTGAAAATATAGTCATTCTAACGAGATTTTAGATAAAGCTAATGCAAAGGGACCAAAGTCATAAAAAGATTGAGATGTTTGGTTATATGGAAGCTCATAATAGCAGTAGAGATAATTAGGGTTATCTATAGAGGATGAATTTAAGGACAATCTTTATGACTTTAATGTCATTCTACAGAAGCTTTAGATATAATAAAAAGCATAAGAAATGGACATATTGCCCTTTTATCTGGTCCCCAAGAATGATGGAGGCCACCAGTAGGGGCACTGTTCCTACAAAGGGAACCCCCAAAAGACAAATAAGACAGAACAAAAACCTATAAATATACAACAATTAATATTTAATACTCGATCAATTTGGCAAACGAATGCAACACCCTACAGGAATTGGGTTAATTAAGAGGATCTTCCTAGAACTATGAACTAATAATGGACCCTCCATTTTGTTCAGTGAAGAAGAGGAAGCATTGAGTAATTTGTTAATCATAATAATATATACTGGGGTCACATGAAATCGAGAATTGTCGTTGACTAGGCTTTAATTGTTATTTGGTTTGGATGCATTGCTTAATGTGGAGAAATAATGGTTGAGCTGTAATCTTGACACCAAGAGCTTCAAATGATGGTGCAAGAGAAAGATTAAAGAAGAAAATATCAGTGCAAGAGTTTTCATCATTAAAGGTGAGGAAAGGAAGAGAAAAAACACAAAAAAATCTAGGTGACCTATATGCTTTTGTCATCCATTGTTACCTAAAGGTAAGCCACGGGCGCCGGCGCATCTAGGAAAATACTATTTCACTCGCCTATTTTACCTATTTTTCATCATCCATCTTATGTGGACGAATCATTTTTATGATTTTAAAAAATAAATATATTATTTTTATTGATGTAGATGATACATCATATGTTAACTAAGGTAGGTAGGATTTTTTATTTTTTATTTTTTATTTTTTAAGAGAAATAGATGGTTGAAATAGCATTGCCCTATCTTTTAATTTAGTTTTTTGGGAAGAATTATTATGCATGAGAAGGAGAGTTCACATACTGTAATATTAAAGATTTAGGTCTTGTTTGCATGATTTTTTCTTAAAATTACTTTTGGAAATTCTACTTGATACTTGATTCAAAAAATAGGATAATAATCACTTTTAAATGATTTGAGGGGTGATAGGATAATTGACAAAATTTTGATATTAAAAGTGATTGTGCCAAAAGGTGGAGAGCCTCAGCTTTTATCACAATTACTTTTAGTATGAAAATTTTGTTATGTGTAAGACATTGTTTGAATAAAAATCAAAAGAGATATGTGAGAGATAATTCTCCAAAAGTGATTTAACAAAAAAAAAAAAAAAAAAAAAAAAAATTAAAAAAAAAAGGAATTTTAAATAAAATTTTTTTTTTTTTTTAAATTTTTTTTTAAAAAAAAAAAAAACCAATTTTTTTCCTAAAAATCCCAAAAAATTTTTAAAAAAAAAAAAAAAAAAAAAAAAAAAAAAGTTAACGCAAATGGGACTTGAGAACTATTTATTCACATATTTCTTTAGTTATGTACAAACCATCCATCCACGTATCAAAATTTTTATATTAGAAGTGATCATTGTAGCAAAAGTTCGAGTCCTCTAACTTAATTTTGTCATTATCACTTCTAGTATAAAAATTTTGCCATCCATCCTATCATCTCTCAAGTTGTCTAAAACACAAAGTAATTATCATTCTATTCCTTAAATCTAGTGGAATTTTAAGAAAAACTAATACAAACAGACTCTTAAAAAAGAAGGATCAGCGATTTTCATATGAATTGCACCCGTTCATAGATGAATATCATCTCCCCAAGAATCAATTTGTATTTAGAAAAATACTTATATTTCTGCCTTCCCTTTTCATCACTCTCACAATTCCCATGCGAGAGAAGAGGGAAGAATAGCACTGCCCTTCTGCTTAACCCACCGAATAAGTCATTTGTTGTGCTCTTATCACACTGTTCCTTCTATCTCTCCATTCCATCCCCAAGACCCAAATCTCAAGTAGACTTTTCGAGTGACTCTGTATACAAGTCTTATGTTCACGAGCTCAGTAATGATTGAGTTAGGCATGCTGCCATTATTACAACAAAATGATTACTCTGTCCATCCACACCTTCACCTTTATTTACCATCACACTTTGAAAAGTCTAAGATTTAATGGATTTCAGTACATTCAATTCACTTTGCATTCTAATCTCGAACATATATATCTGGGATTATGTGGAATGTGCTCATGATTCATGAGAGATTGATTTTGGAATAGGTTCAATTAATTTATGCTTTTAAAGTGGAAGCAGAAGAGAAACAAAAACCGATTTAAAAAAAGAAGAAATCAATTGTTTTTGGAAATTATATTTTAAAAGTGTTGTTGACATTAAAAGCATTTTTACTATCTGGTTGTATACTATCTAATAAATCTGCTTATAATCCTGAATTAACACTATTACCATTGCAGAAAAGTGTTTTATTTTCGTACTTGGCAATAAAACTATAAATAAGCTTACTTATAATAAAATTATAATTATAAATTATAAATAAGAAAGTAAACTTAACTACGTTTTATATAAATATTAATATAAAAGTTAATTATGTTTCATATAAATATTAATATAGAAGTAAGTGCAAAGGACAAGGTTGGGACACGAAGAAAATTAATTTTTACTGAAGTTTATGCTACAAGGGCAATGTTGATATTTGCAAATTTTATTAATAAAAAAGAACTTACACTCCGTACTTTTTATGAGAAGGAGGTTCCTAGGTGCTTCATCCAAAAAAAAAAAAAAAAAAAAAAAAAAAAACCTTTTTCTACTTCACTCTTTTTATCCAAATACAACCAACTTGTATTTTTGGACACCAAAAGCAATTGATATTGCTTCTACTTCTCTATCCAAACAAACACTTAAAATGTGACCATCAAATCATGGTTTTGTGCCCTTTAGAAATTAAGGAGAATTTCAAATATAGTGGAGTCTGAAACTAATCATATATTTGTACCATCCGGAGCTAGCCCAATTGGTGGGAGGGATGAGACTTGGTATAGTTGTTTTCCGTTTGGAGACTTCATTCTAACATTGTAATTGAAATTCTTCGGTCTAATTAAAAAAAAAAAAACATATATTTGTCTGTTTCTGTTGCTAATCAAGTGGATCCTGGCTATGGAAATATCTCAGCATCTTCCTGGATCCTACCTAGAAATGTCCCAGTTTCTTTCTGCTGTTTGGGGCTTTTATGAAGCATCGTAAATTTTCGTAATTCGGGCTCTTAAAAAAGGTCATATGAGGCTACCTTTGGGGTCATTTCAATAGATTCTCATCAATCAAAGTGGGCAAAAGGTTCATAATCATTTCGTTCTATAATAGTAAAAATGAACCCAAAAGCTTGGTGGGACAAGACAGAGTGAACCAACAATCAGAAGAAAATTCCAATATCATTTTATCCATAGAATCTATGAAGTACTGTTTGGTTATTCTGTACCTGCAACATGCTGTGTTCAAATATTTGAACCTCTTACCTCTGCTTTTAGTAAATGGAAGAACCATTTCTTGCTAATTGAAACTTTGGGACATTCACTAAAGAAACATCCACATTAATTACTACTGTAATTTCTTTGTACCAATCAAAAACCCACTTCAATTGCATGATGGTGAGTTATTGTTGTTATTGTTTTTTGAATATGAATGCAAAACTTGCTTTTTCTGCAGTTCCATCACTCTAAACTTGTAAAACAGTCAGTTTTAGTTTCAGTAAAATAGTTTAAAGTTCATTTGTCACCAAAATATACTGTTCAACCTGGATTGCATCTGAATTCTGCAGTGACCATAAACCTTAAGATCCGATTAACCTTAAGATTTTGTGTCTCTGTGTGTGTGCAAGCGCGCGTGTTTAGCATTTTTATTAAAAGATCGAGGACATAGACTGTGACAATGATTAAGAAAAAGGCGATACAATCCCAATCAGTGTTCACAAACCTATTACTACAGGAAACTTGAAGAAATAAAAAGTACATAAATGGTTGCTTTAAACTGCAGATAAAGAGAATAACTTGACTCCCTTTTCAACCCCCAGCCCCTAACCCAAGGAAAAAAAATAATTGAGCAACTTGGCTTTTCAAACTAATTATTATATTCCTAATAGAAGATTCAAGGGAAGCAACCTGTTTATCCTTTAAAGCCATACAAAATTTCAGCAACTCATAGTTTATTCCTCTGTAATTATCAGGATATTCAACACCCACCTGATGGATGTTGGTTGATTATTGTTTATTAATGTAAGGGGCCAGTTGGCAAATTGAAAATGAGAAAGAACCCCAAAAACATTCCCATCTCATTTTAAAAATTGAAAGTTAGAAAACTTTGTCTTTCTTGGGCATGTGGACCACCAAAGCAAAATATCAATAAACATCTCCAATTCAAATACGAGTGTACATAAATTGCTTATGAGATAACACTGATGAGCAGAAGCCACTTATTTTTGGAAGACAAAATTACTTTCATAACTTCTCACTTGAAGAGCTGATTGAAAATTACAGAAATGGAAACACAACACTTGAAGCTCTGTCCTTCTTATCCTTTCCTACTCATTTCTACAGACACCTTCCTCCATATCCTGCATTTCTAAATAATGCTTGCTTTATGTCTTCAGAATTCATTATTCTTCTCTGCTCCAAGTCCTGCATCCATGAAAATAACAAATGTAAAGACACATTAGCCAGCCCATCTTGGTTTCAATATATATATATATATATATATGAAGAAAGATTTGCCATGGAAACAACAAAAAACTAATCAATGGCTTAGGAAATAGATGAATTTGTACCTCTGAGCAAGAGGCTTGCATTGCAAAATCATTGAAACAGCTAATCACACACTGCTCAATATCAAGGCCTAGTGCTTCTAGAGTAGTTACTGTGGATAGCAACAAACCCGGCTTCCCTGCACAACAAATCTCGATTCGGGTATCGATATTCCTTCTTTCCACATCAAACTGCAAATATTCAGGGATTGGGTTACTCAAATTCAGGTCAACTTTGATAATCATAATGAGTGGTGCAGAAACCCCTGCATACCTTGGGTGAATTTCTCACAAGAATTTCATTTGGATTTAGGTCCTTGAATATGTTCATTAAATCCAACTGATTAGAACCCACTTCCATTTCTTCTTGCAGACTCTGGATTCTCTCTAAGAGCTCTTTCATGTAATCTATGGTGTCACCAAGTATAGATGTTCTGTCCATCTGTAAAAAAAAAAAAAAAAAAAAAGGTATTGGATGATCAGCAAGCAAATTGACCTCCATATGAACATATATGAATTATTTCGAGAATATGGGAATTCAAATAATCTTGAATGGAACTTTGGCATCCTAAATAGATAGGGTTTGCAGGTGATCTCGCCCATCCTCAGAAAGTAGCCAGTCTGATTAACAGTCAAAATAGGCCTAGAAACCCAATGTGGTCGAGAAAAAAAAAAGAAGAAGAAATATTTTAAATAATCAAGAGATGAGTTTGGTGATTAATTACCTTGCTTATCTTAGGGACAACTGATCTGAGCATCGAAAGGCGGTCATTTAATCGCTTCCTTCGCCTTCTCTCAGCCATTAGATTCTTGGAGGGTTGTCCTTGTACCTTCTTAACTCGACTCTTTGAGTCTAGAGACACCCCCATGCTGAAAACTGAAGCTTCATTAGATGATTGAGTTGGCTCCATTTTACAAGTAGTAGCTTGCCTCTCCATATTCTGAAGATCATCTCGGAGCACAAGTACTGGTTCTTCATCAGCCTCCATTATCAATGATGGGTAATCTTCTTGAGTCATATTAATTAGAGGTGGCTTATCCTCCAGCTTGTTATCAGTGACAGAATCAGCAATATGCAGTGCAGAGAAATCATCTCCGAAGGGGCAGTAAAATTCACTGAAGGAGGGATCAAAGTTCGGTTCGAGTTGCGATGGAGGGGAGACTCCTTGGAAGGAAGAATTTGGTATAAGAGTAGATGGGTTTTGATTAAAGCAATCAAAATTCCAGGCATTAGAGAGAAACTCATTCATTTCTGTAGGAATGGTTTCCCAAGTGTCTCTTCTTAACGCTAGTAATTCCTCTAGGAACTCTTGCTCATTGAGTGCCATTCTCTCTCTCTCTCTCTCTCTCTCTCTCTCTCTCTCGAAATGCTTTAAAGGAGATATGTGGATAACATGAAGTTGCACCAAGTTGTAGTTGGGGGGTATGTGTATATATATATACATCTGGAAATGCTAATATAAGGTGCACATGATGCACGTGCCAGTTGTAGATTATATTTTGAAAAATCTACCGTTTGATTAAATGCTCTAATGTATGTCAGGTTTACCAAAAATTATAGTGATTCAACTGTTAGTTTTTGAAAAATGCTGAAAAATTATAATATTTTTGTTCTTTAAAATGTCATTATTTTTTCATAGTCGGATTTTTCATAAACTAATTGTGATTATTGGATTTCAATGAGTTTGTCCAGGCTAACATACATAATAAGAGGAGTATCTAATTTAATGGTCGATTTTTCAAATTTTATTCTACAACTGGCCCTACAGAGGTCACTTGATGCAACTTTGCGTTAATTGCATCTCATATTAGCATCTTCATATATGTATATATTAGCAGAAATGCTAGTATAAGTGCATCTGATACAAAATTGAGTCAGGTAATCTCTGTAAAACTAATTGAAAATTAAACTGACTGTTGAATTGGATATCTCTCTTATGTTTGTCATGCTTGCCAAAAATCACAGTGATCCAATTATTGGTTTCTAAACAAATCGACTGTGAAAAAATGACGACATACATTTTGAAGAAACAAAAAGTCTCAGTTTTTTACAGTGACATAGTTGAAAAACTCACGGTTGGATCAATGTGACTTTTGGCAAACATAATAAAAATAAGAGAAATATCTAACCCGACAATTTATTTTATAAAATTTATTTCGCAAGTGGGTCTTACAAATGTCAGGTGAGGCAAATTTCGGTCGAGTGCACCTTTACTAGCATCTGCTGCATCTCCATATATATTATTCTATTATTATACAGGAAGCTTCTTCCTCTTCATCATAAATGCATTATAGTATTGTATTATGTTTATGTTTTTTCCAGTAGCTACAGCCTAAGATTGAAAGGGAATCTGCTTTATCTCTCTCTCTTTCTCTCTCAGTCTCTCTCACTCTCTCTCTCGATGATTTTCATGTCTTTTTCACCGAAATCTGCAATCAAAACAGACCAAATATTTTAATACGAAAACTCTGAAAACTTCGACCCACACATCTGTCTGAACCGAAAAGGGATGGGGTTAGCATCATAGACCTGTCAGGTTCTTTGTATGCTTAACCTCTGTAATTTTCATTGGCAATGACCCAGAACTCAGCGTACTCTCTCTCTCTCTCTCGTGGGGAAATATTGTTCAATTGGGTCCCATTCCTCAATGCCTCCAAAATTTTGGCTTAATTCACAAATTCAAATGGGTTGGTGGGCCTTTTTTGTTCTTTCTGCACTTTTTCTATTCCTCAACAATGAATAATTTTGTCTAATTTTGTTTTTACTTATCCCCCATTAACTAATCTAATCCATTTGCCTCTTTTCTTTCATATTTAGGTCCTCCTTGTAATAGTTCTTTTACTTCCATGATTAGACTCTAATAAAAGAGAATTATCAATAATATATATAGTAGGAGCTATATAATTAGTTTTTACTTAAAAAACATATTTCAAATGTGAATCTATTTCTTTTTTACAGCTTGTCGAGTGTCGACTCAAAATTGTAATTTCAAGATAGTTGAATTAACGGCTCGTTCCAAAGATCACCTAGGCCACGAGTGGGGCCTTAGTTTTTTAGACTTAAAAGGGGGTAATGGCCTCTTCCTCTCAATAAAAATTGAACATATATTGACAAATTCGCATTCCCTAATCAAATACATGTGATAAAATGACCTTACTTGATTTACTCCAAATTGTATCATATCATTGTTCTTACCGTTATTGACATTGTTTGTAAATTAAGCCCGTGGGTGAGCTCTTTACCAAGACTATGAAAGGTAATGTTCACGTGGAAAGGGTAGAATAGGAGTTTGTATTAGTCATGATTATATATCATCATCCCCACATCGTCACCACCATTACTGTTGCCATCATCATTATTACTGGTCTGTTTCTACTATCATTCACGGAAGAATTACGAGGGTGCGTGTTCTATCGTTGTTTTTTCTTTTATATATATATATATATATATATATATATATGAAACATTGCTGGCCCCTAAAGGTTTTGAGGGGAATTATTCAATGGCTGTCTTATCACTTAAATTGTATTTTAAATTTAATATTATTCATAACCATTTTTATCATTTATATTTCTTTGATTCCTTGACGGTAAGAAAATTAAATATCCTTATTGCAACAAAAATAAAAAATAAAAAATAAAAAAAAAATTGTTGCAATAAATCCTTGATTGTTGCAATTAATATTTATTGTTATTTATTACTACGACATAGTATGTAATATGTAATATGGTAATACAATATATTAGCACAATAATTAATGTGACACATGTTGACTTCCGTAAAAATCAGCATAATACTCATAGGTAATTGTGGGATGCATATTTTGAAAAAATGATCGTTGGATTAGATATTTTTATTATGGATATCACATCTACCAAAACTCGCAGCGATTCAATGTCAACATCTTAAAATATAGACCGTAAAAAATTATGACTGCTGGAAACTATCATAGTTTTTCTCAGTGACATATTTGAGAAATCGACAGTTGGATCATTATGATTTCCGGCATGCCTGACATACATATGTATTGTATCTAATCCCAACCATCAGTTTTTCAAAATATGCACCCCACAATTACCTATAAGCATTATGCTGACTTTCGTTAAAGTCAGCGCGCATGTGCTGATATTAGATATTATACTCATATATGTCATGCATGCCAAAAATCACAATGATGTAACAATTGGTTTCTCATAAATGTCATTAAGAAAAATTGTGACAGTTTTCAGCGGTCACAAATTTTCTAGTTCATATTTTGAGATACTTACATTGAATTACCATGATTTTTGGCATGCATGACACTCCAATCTAGTAGAATATCTAATCCAACAGTCAATTTTTACACTATTACTATTTATTTATATATAAAAATTTCAATTACTAATAAAAAATTAAAAGGATTGATATTTTGATAAACCGATGGTTGGATTAGACACCCTATTTATTTAAGTCATGCATACCAAAAAATGCAGTGATTCGACGGTCAGTTTTTAAAATATCTCAATATTAAAAATTATATTATTTCTTAATATCTAATCATAGTAATTTCATATCCTTATAATAAAAAATGACTGTTGGATGAGATGTTCCGCTTATAATGTAAGACATGTATGTAAAAAATCACATTGATCCAACGGTCATTTTTTAAAAAATGTCACATTTAAAAAAAAAAAAAACTGTGAGATTACATTTGCATAGTTTAGAATATTTAGATGTTTTCTAAAAATCTACCCTTCGGATCTATTTGATTTTTTGCATGTATAATGTGTATACGTAGAACATCTTATCCAGCGATCAGTTTCACAAAATCCAAACCCCATGTTAAGTTTTGTAAAATATGGATGAGAACAATATGATACACAACTTAGAAGAAACCAACATAAGTAGTTTTTCTTATGAAGACATTGTCATTGCATAAGGTTCTTACTCATGATTTGCAAAACCTAACAAAGGATAGTTCTTTTGAGAAACTGACCGTTGGCTAAGATGTTCCATGCATACACATTATTCATGCAAAAAATCACATAGATCCGATGAGTGGATTCTTAGAAAACATCTAAATGTTCTAAACTATGCAAATGTAATCTCACAATTTTTTTTTTTTTAAATATGGCATTTTAAAAAAAAATGACTGTTGGATCAACGTGATTTTTTGCAAGTATGTCTTTCATAAGCAAAACATCTCATCCAATGGTCATTTTGTAAAGTATCAATATGAAATTAATATACTTAGATATTAAGAAATGTTATCATTATTAATATTGAGATATTTTAAAAACTGACCGTCGGATCATGTGACTTTTTGTATGCATAACTTACATAAATAGAGCATTTAATCCAACTATTGGTTTATTAAAATACCAATCCCTTAAATCTTTTATTAGTAATTGAAATTTTTATATATAAATAAATAGTAACAGTGTAAAAAGAGTATAACACGTAAATTTGTAATATTTTGAAAAGCCGTTCCGAGTTGCACCCCTATTCATGATCGTGATGCTAATTGACAATAATGGGATGCATATTTTGAAAAGCCGACTATTGTATTAGATACTATAGTTAATAATGGACAATAGTGGGACACATATTTGCATGTCATACTTGACGAATATCACAGCGAACCAACGGCCAGTTTTTTCAGAAATGTTATCGAGGGAAATTAATCCAAACAAATTAATTCATTTTTCTCAGGTTTACATCAAATTAATTTTTTTTAATATAAATTATACAACTTATGAGTTGGATAAGTTGCACATGTGTTGATCTTTTTACATCAAATTAATTTTTTTTAAATATAAATGATACAACTTATGAGTTTGATAAGTTGCGCGCACATGTGTTGATCTTTTTAAGGATGAACATATGTTGATCTATATTTAGATTGCGGACATATTAGCACCTAGGACCATCGTGTGGTTGAGATCTGAACTCTTTGTTTAGGTAAAAATCAAAACCGTGGACACACTTTTATTAGATAGTATCTCTAAAATCTCATTTTCTCTCTCAAAACTGGTTGATTGTGTGAAATGACATATAAAACTTGTGTGAAACGGCATCGTTTGGGGTCAAATATATAAACATCTTATTCTCTCCCAAATCAAAACCCATCGAATCCCTAGCCCCAAAACAAGCTTGCGCCCCTAATCTTCACCATCTCCTAAATTGAGTAGCAGTGCAACATTATTTCTCCGTCGCTTTCAGTCATCGGTGACTGTATCCTTCATATTAAAGGTTTGAAATATTAGGTCTAATGAAAAAAGTGCTAACTTGTTAAGTCCCTCACTCATATTTTCGGACAAAATTACCCTTTAATAAAAAAAAGTCCAAGACGGGCATGATATATGCATTCCCAAAAAAATGCCACTACATTCCATACATATAACTTTCCAAGCGGCGAGATTCCGTAAAGAAAGAAATATATTTATTTCAAAATAGAGAAATGAAACAAAAGAAAGCTTTACTACCTAGATCATGATCTGTGTTGGCTCGTAAGAGTGCTGCCCATAATGCCGGAGTTCACCATATTGCGTCGGAGTTTATCATCTCGTATTGTAGTGTATCGTCCAACGCTGGAGTGTATCACCATCTCCGACGCTTCTTGACCCAAAAATGTTAAATCTTTTAAACCCGTAAACATATAGATTTGATGTTTTTTCATAAATTTATAAATTCGGATTTCATTTATCTTAGGAATAAAAAATCACCAATACATTCGATTTTGGCTTAATGTTTGGGGATTTTGGGTCATGGGATGACATAAAACTATTTAAACCATTAAACATGTAGATTTCATGCTTTTTCAAAATTTTATACATTTAGATTTCATTACATATGTTGGGCATAAAAAATCAAAAATGTATTTAGGTTTGACTCGATAGGATGACACAGAGTAGTTTAAACCCCTAAACATATAGGTTTTATGTTTTTTCAGAAATTTATACGTTCAAATTTCATTACATATGTTGGGAATAAAATCATAAACGCATTTAGGATTAACTTGATGTTTGAGGATCTTGGGTTGCTTTAGGATAGCATAAAGTTATTTAAACCCTTAAACATATAGATTTCATGCATTTTCAGAAATTTATACATTCAAATTTCATTATATATGTTGGGATAAAAAATCACAAATGTATTTGGTTTGGCTTGGTGCTTGAGGATTTTGGGTCGTGGGATGGAAGAAATTGTTTGAACTCTTAAATATAAAGATTTTATGTTTTCCCATAAATTTATACATTCAAATTTCATTACAAATATTGGGGATGAAAAATAACAAATTCAAACTAAAACATATAAAATTGAGAATAGAACATATAAATTTTGTTCAGAAAACGTTCACTTAAAAGATATTAGTATTTATATGCTTCATTAAAAATTTAAATGAAAAAACATAAAAAAATGAAAAAACAAACAAACAAAATCTTGCTTTCCTAATCTTCCTAAAAAATTCAAATTTGAAAATAAGATAAAATAGGAAAGATTCAAAAAGAAATTAAGGATTATTAGCAAAACAAAATATGACGAGGATAGTTTAGTCTTTAAAAAAAATGATTTTGACTTTTATCTATTAATGTTAACCCGTAAGGATCCATGAGTTAGTACTTTTTTACTTGGACCGATTATTCAAAACTGCTAAAAAAAAGGACCTATGACTAAAAACTCCTATATTTTATTATGTTCAACGGATCTAGGGCTTTTCTTTCTTTCTTTGTTATATATATATATATATATATATATATATAAGCCCAAGATCTGATCATGCGTGATACAGTGTCGTTGAGTTGCACAAAGGTCGGTGTCAAATTAAACAATTTCACCTTTCGATTACGTTGGGATTGGTAGTGTGATTGAAGTTTGACTGGATGGCGTCGTTTAATTTCTCGTATATGCATTGTTTCAAATAGATGGTGACAAATTAAAGAATTAAAATAAAATAACTTATCAATTACGCTGTAATTGATAGCGTGATTAACTATTCCACACCAAATGCATCATTTTACTTGTTTTTAAACTGAAGTGTAAATTTAATCCGGCCTTTTTGGTTTTATTTTTATATTTTAATTGAATTCGCTGCTGAAGGAGGTCAGTAGAGGTGATGTTTTCATGCGGGCCAATTAATGTACCGATTTTACTGCTTCAACTTGACTTTTGGATGAATCCAATGGTGTTCGGTGAAGAGTCGCGTCTGTGCGCGGGAGCGCATATGAACTGCACTCTATATATGTTACCTATATATAACAAGAATTAATTTGCTTGGTGATGTGACATTGCATTTCACCCATTGTACTAAAATAGTAAAATAACATTATCAAGAAGATGATAAAGATGGAAGTGACAATAGTAGCTAGTGCTCTATTGTTAAAAGAAATTAATATTATGTTGTTGTTTTGATAACCATATTTTTTTCTACTTAATCTGCATGGTACTTAATATAAAACAAACTGTGCCCCGGAGCTCTCTCTCTCTCTCTCTCTTTATATATATATATATATATACACACACATATATATATATATATATATATATATATATATATATATATATATGCGGGAACAATTTTGTGTACATATACTGGCTTTAACTAAAGTCAGCATGATGGCTTTAACTAGTTATGGGATTTGTATTTTGAAAAAATGACAAGTGATTCTTCCCCATATTATTCATGTCAAAATCAAACGGTAAGTTTTTTTTAAATATTATTATAAAAAATTGTGATAGTTTTTAGGGTTTTTTAGTCATAGGTCCTTTATATTAGATGTTTGGGTTATTAGGTCCAACGAAAAAAGTTTTAACCTATTAGGTCCCTTACCCAATTTTGTGGACAAAATTGCCCTTTAATATAAAACAAGACATGCATTTCAAAAAAAGAAGAAAATTCACATTCCAAAAATATAGTTGCCACACGGCAAGATCACATGAAAATAGGATCATATTTTTCTCAAAAAAGAAACGAAAATTAAAGAAAAGTGTTCTAAGCAAAACACATCTCTACTTTTTTGCAATGGAAGAGGTTGTGCCCCAGAGGTCCACTCATGTTCGGGCTCCACCTAGGGACAACCCTGCTAATTCTTTCCTCAGGTATGTCAACAAGTGGAAGGATGACAGCTAGGGTTTAGTTTAGCATTGGAGGTTACATATCACATAATTTAGATAGAGATGGGGTCTTATTGTTAATCCATTTTTTAACAGGGCCTGGCCAGTAAATTGGTTTTAATTAAATTCTTTAATTCTAATTAATGATAAATTGACTAGAATTGGATTAGTTTTCAATGAGTTCGAAGCCAATCAGGAATGCATGTTCTAAGGAGTTTGTTGCCATCCAAACTCTTCACTCTTAGAGGATGATTATCAAGCCAAAGAAGGAGTCTTATCCGGATGGGAATAGATAGTAGTTGAAGATGATCCAGCTTGAGTAGTTGAAGATGATATAGCTTGTAGATGATGATCCAGCTAGAAGATGAAGATGATCCAACAACTAGTTGAATTCAATTAGGAGACTACTACTTAGAAGTCTACAAATAAAGGCCTAAAGACCAACAGTTTCTCTCTCTCTCAACACACATCAACTCAACCGATGAATTAGAGAGCACCCATCTCTCTTACCCTAACCTGGGATATGGGGATTCCTTTTGTCTTTGATGCTGCTTGGTCGCATGTGGCTCCGTATTGAAGGATCCTTGATTTGAAGCACTTATGGTTCGAGAGGTAGTTTGAAGTTGTTCTTTGAGGAAAGTAGTAATTTTGTTTCAAAGGGCTCGAGGGTAGTTCGAGCCGTACGGACGAACATTTTATTGTGTGGTGGTTAGTAATTAATAAAAGTCTTTTTATTTTTCACTCCATCTCCACGTTCTTCTTCTCCTCTTTCTCTGTTTTTATTTATTTTATGCTTGAGTTTGCTTATAAGTTGTTAGGATTAATTGACTTGGCATGTCTCCCTAAAAAGTCCTCTTAATTGAGGCATTCGAATCCCATCATCCGATTTTCACAACTTCGAGGGATTCGAACTACCTTACAGTGGTTCGAACTCCTGAAAATTAAAAATTGGATCAACACTTATATTCAATTGCAATTACCATTAATTGCTTGAAATGAAATGTATATGAGAATGGGGTTTTTGAGTAACTCATCTGTTCATTATTTTATTTAGTGGGATGCCTTATGGGGGTTGGGAGCATGGGTGTCGGTTGTATTAAGAGAGGGGATGGGGATGGTTTAATTTTTGTTTCCAATCCTGTGATGGTGGATAAGCTTTTTATAATGTTCAAGCTTCAATTTTTGGAATTGGCCTTGTTCAGCATTCTACTATTATATGTACATATAGTTGCAAAATAAAAATAAAATAAAATAAAATAAGAAGCAAAACCCCATTGAGGTTGTGATCGTGAAGGAGCAAGACTTGTTCGTATGAGTTCACACTTTTTACTTAAATGTATACATTCAGATTCTTTTTCATATGTATTTATGTGTGCCGGCCGGAGTTAGGCGGATGTCGCCGGACTGTACATCAATATTTAGGGCTTCAGATTCTAAGAAAAGGTAGGATTTTTAACCATAAAATATATAAAGTTCATGTTTTTTTATTAAATGTATACATTCAGATCCATTTTCATATGTATTCATGTGTGTTTATTCTTGTGTATTTATATGTATGTGTCATTTTGGAATGAAAATCATAAACTTTTTAGTTTAAAAATTTGATCTTTAATGTTTTGAATCAATTAGATTGAATAAACAGACGTATATATATTTATAGTTTCTTAGCAATTTTACATTTTCACACGCACAAAATATATATATATTCATAATGAAAATGACATTTGAATAATTATATATGTTCATATATCAAAAAATTGAACCTATATATTTGATTCATAAATAATACTCAAATGTATATATACTTTCTTTGTATACTCAACTTCATTTGGAGAAGAAACCTAGAATAAAGGAGATAATTTATGAAAATCGAAATAATATCGTAATAAAACGTGAATATATGAGATAATTGAAGAAAATAAAATTATTAATATTTTATCTTCCTAAATAATTCGAATTTGAAATTGAGATAAAATAGGAAAGATTCAAAAATGAATTAAGGATTATTAGCAAAACTAAATCTGATAAGGGTAGTTTAGTCTTAAAAAAAAAAAAGAATTTGATTTTCATCTATTAATGGTAAAATTTTCTTACTAGAAGTAACTGTGGCAAAAGTTAGGATGCCTCAACTTTTGCCACAATCACTAGTAACATGGAAATTTTGATGCATGAGGATATTGTTTGAACATAATTCTAAAGATATATGTGAAGAAATATTTCTTCAAAAGTGATTTTAGAAAAAACTAACACAAACGGATCCTAAAAACATTTAAATATGTGACCTATGAGGAGGGAGGGCACGGCTATACTTGTGTGTGTGAATTAATACATTATTCATATTCTTCTTTTATGTTCAGGTTTAATATTGGAACTAACGAACATGTAGGATGATATTTTTGTTTAAAACAATTCTATACGTCCTTCCTTTTCGACCACCTTCTTCGTCCTCCCTCGTGCACCTAACAAACTTGGAATAGTTATTTTAAAAAACTGACTGTTGAATTTGATGCAACACTTATACATATCATGAACGCAAAAAATCACATTGATCCAACGATCGGTTTTTCAAAAAATAGACAATGACAGTTTTTCACAAAATTTTCATTATTTTTTACAATTTTTTTTTTAAATTACAAAAACCGACCGTTGGATCAATGTGGTTTTTTGCATTCATAATAAGTATAAGTGGAACATCAAATCTAACAGTCGGTTTCTTAAAATACCTGCTCCACGTTAGTCATATACACTAGGGAGGTCGAATGGAATTTTTCTTTTGTTTATTCTTGTTTGCATGTAGATTTGTTATCTAATTTGCTTGTGTTAATGTTGCAGATTTTTGTACAATTTTGAATATTTTTTTTTAGTTGTATTGCTTTCACTATATTTAATTATTTGAAGATTTTTTTCACAAAAATTTGCACATGCAATGTAGATGGTGCCATGCTAGCACTTGGAATTAAATAGAAAAGTTACGGACATGTAGGCTTGAGCTTGAGCTAGTCTAGTTACATATTGTGTTTAGCCAAAATTAACAAATATTAATTTTGAACCAAAGCAAAAGAATCAAAAAAGGAGGGAGAGAGAGAGAGAGAGAGAGAGAGAGAGAGAGAGAGAGAGAGAGAGAAATCTACAAATAATAAATTATTATTACTATATATTATTAAGTAGGACTACGTACAAGAATAAATAAGCTAGGGCATTGTATAATGGTATGATTAACAATTTAACAATTACTTGAGGTTAATCATGCCTATTCTATTTCGATCATTATGGCACATATTGGATTTGCTTTTTATAAGTATTTATTTGCTTATTTGCAGTTTTAAAATTTTGCAATATTTAATTTCTTAATAAAAAATTAGAAATACTTTTTTGATTTTTTGCATTTTTCAAATTAGCAAGGTATGTTTTCTTATCAAAAATGCAAAAAAAATTAAAAGGTAATGTTTGATTTTTTAACAAAAAATCAAATATTGCTAATAATAGAAAAGCAATAAAGCAAACGAGTACTTTTAAAAAATTAAACCAAACGGTTCCTATATAATTTTATTTAGACTAATATCACTGTAATAGTTCCCTTTCAGATCGAGTAGGAGAAGTTAAATAAGCCAAGTATTTTCTTTTTTCTCCCAATCTGCTTTATACTTAATTGGACTCAAACTTTTGTAAAACAACAATACTATTTCACCAGTCTATTTCATCCATATATTTTCATACATCTTAATTCGTATATGATGTGTCATTTACAATAATAAAAATATATTTTTTTTAAATTATAAAAATGATTACTCCACATAAGACAAATTGTTAAAAACATGTGAAATATATAAAAATATTTGTTTACGTCACCCACTAATTATAAAATTATTATATTTAGTGTTATACTTTATGTCGATCTTGGCTCGAATTTCTATATAAAAAAAAAAAAAAAAAAAAAAAAAAAAAAAAAAAAAAAAAAAAAACTTTATATTATCAACAGACTAATTATAGACTAATTATGCATGATGTTTCTTTGCTTGATGCCCAAAAAAAAAAAAAATTACCAAAGTTACTATGTCACTGTCAATCCAAGAGAACATTTTTTTTTTTTCTTTTTTTTGGGAGGAGGGGGTGGTGGTTTTGTTTTGGAGGAAGCTCCAAAGAGCCTAACGCCCACAGAACAAAGCATTAGCAGCATGTGAATAAGCCTGCAAGTCTACTCTTTGCTTGTAATATATATCTCGACAATCATTGATGATATATAGCACCTTGAGTCTATATATAACCAGGGATCCCTCTCCCTTGCCTTGTTATATATATATATATATATATATATATATTAGGGTTGCATAGTAATAATAAATTAAAACTGGATATATCAAGAGTTGAAGACAATTGAGAGAGTAATTAATTAAATTAAATTGCACAAATTATGTGGAGGTAATAACATTATATGGAATCAAACATGTCATGAAGAAGAGTGCAGTGGATGGAGGAATCAAGTTGAAAAAAATAGAGATGAGGGTGAATTACAATATAGAAATCACGTGACTATCTCACCTAAAAAAGTGGCTTCCAAATTTCAATAAACTCGATTCCCACGTGCCTAATGTTGCTGGATTCCCCTCAAATATGGTCTAGGCAAAACAATTGGAACAGGTGCATCTCAATATCTTGGACTATATTTCGTCCGTTTCTTCGACCACCCTACATAATTAAAATGAATTGAAGGATTCGCCTAATGATCAAGAATGCTATTATAATTCAAATGCACCTTACGCAAAGTTGCGTAACGTGACCTTTATAAAATCAAATTAACGGATAATAGATTTTGAAAAACTGGCCGTTAGATTAGATGATCTGCTTTGAATTTTATGTTCGAAAAAAATTATAGTGATCCAACAGTCGGTTTTTGAAAAAACTAGTGATATTTTAGAGAACAAAAAAAGTCACAAATTTCACTATGACACTTTTCAGACACCGTTGGATCGATCATTGTGATTTTTGTTGAACATGAAATTCATAAGTAGTTCATCTAATCCAACGGGGATCAGTTTTTCAAAATCTATCCTGCATTTTGCCCCAGTCACCTTACATAAGGTGCACCTTATAATAAATAGCATCCCTTGTATATCTAATCCAACGGTCGATTTTTCAAAATATCTATCCTATGTGAGAATGGTAAGTGATCCTTAAATGATCATATATATATATATATATATATATATATATATATATATATATATA
>JAESVK010000050.1:2361526-2389250 GCA_017140935.1 Hamamelis virginiana | reverse complement strand
ATTCTTACATTCATCCACCATTCTCATCTTCCATTCTCAAATTTATCTACCACTCTCAAATTTAACTACCACTCTTAGATTCATCCACCATTCTTTCATTCATCCACCATTCATATATACCCACCATTCACATTTATCCACCATTCATATTTACCCACCATTCACATTTATCCATCATTCATATATATATATACCCACACACATCCACCCACATATATATATACATATTATTTTCACCCACATATATCCACCCACATATATATATACTTATTATTTTCACCCACATATATCCACCTCATATAAAATATATATATATATATATATATATATATTTATATATATACACACCCACATTTTAGATGTCACCCAAGGGTGTACATAAATTCTCATGCACCCTTCTTAATTGATGACCACATGGCACATTTCATTGCCCAATGGCAAAATGCCAAGTGTGCAATAAATAAAATAAAATAATAATAATTAAGAAAATTTACTATTGTCTCAATTGATGACCACATGACACATTTCATTGCCCAATGGCAAAATGCCAAGTGTGCAATAAATAAAATAAAATAATAATAATTAAGAAAATTTACTATTGAAAATTTACTATTAGAAAATTTACTATTCAAAATTTTGGGGTCTCACAGCCACACAGCCACCCTTCACCTACTGGCCCTCCGTCGCGGCATTCAACCGAGAGAATGATCGAGTTGCTGGAGAGGATCCTCTCGGTGGTTCAAAACATAAATCGGTCATTCAATCAACACCGTAAGGAGAACATGGAGCGTTGGGTCGCTCTGCACCAACGCCTTGACACGGCGAATGCACAAATTGAAGGCATCGTGAGGTGCCTTCTATCTCAGTTTGGTCCCCCCCAACCTCCTCCGCCTCCTCCTAGCGGCGTCGGACATCCAGTTGGACCCCCAGTTAAAGGGGACGACGAGAATTTCTTCTCCACCTCCTCCGAAAACTGAATGAAGATATGGGTTTTTTTTATGTATTTTTGTGTAAACAAATATACTGTGAAGTTGGAAAGGTTTTTTTTTTTTTTTTTTTTTTGTAAAAAATTTAAAAGAAACCATTTTAATTTTATTTTTTTTGTTTTTTTTTAATGTTATTTTTTTTTTTTTTTTTTTTAAATGTAGATTTCATATGTAATCTTTTTAAATGATCAAGAATGGAAAATTTCAGTGCAAGAAATCATATGTATTCTTTTTGTATGCTTCTCATATAATGTGATGTTTTGATGATCATGAAGCTTCTCAGAGAAGCTTCTTATATAAAGCGTGGGTGACACACAAGAGTCCAGATCTTCTGGCCCAATTATTCTGTCCAACTCCATGACCCACAAATAATATAGTGCCATGTGGCAATATTTATTTCCTCCCTTCACACTTAGGGGCTATTTGGCAATTGAGGAAATTGGTTCAGAACCAATTTATCTATCTGGTTTTTATTTATACAGTTTATAGCTGAACTGTCTTCATTTATAATTTGTTTGTCTGGAAATGGGTTCTGTCCTAATTCTTTTTTGAATGTTGTTTGTTCACATTATCATGTAATTGTTCTATATATATTGAAATTAGTTTTTTTTTTTTTTATATAATATATAAATATAAGTATACGAAAATCTACCTAATTTAAGTTTATAAACTAGACCATTATAAATTTAATTGATACATTAGAACTCCAAAATTTAGAAGCATATATTAAAATAATAACTTAGTTCAATAAATAAAATATTTCGCACAAGAAGCACTTAAACCCATAATTAGTTGACTATCTTTTGAGATTGAGGGCCTTAGTTTTTAAGCCAAGTCGCATTGGATTTTTTTTTTTTTTTTTTTTTTTTTAAAAATTGTTGGGCCAATTTTTTTTTTTTTTTAAAATTTTTATTTAATTTTTTATTTTTTTTTTTTTTTTTTGTAAATAAAATTTAAATTTAATATTTTTAAAAATTTTTAATTTAATTTGTTTTTTTTTTTTTTTTTTTTCAAAATAAATGGCTTGCTAAAGCATATTGCATAAGATGTAATGAAATGTATTGGCAATAAAAAAATTACTGGCAAAAAAAGAATTGAAAAGAAAAGAAAGATAAAATAATTAATAATTAGAGGCATTGGTGAGACTGGGTATAACGTGGGTGTGGCATTTTGATGGTTAAGAGTGAGAGATGACAAGTATAAAAAGAAAAAAGAAAGCAATAATTTCAAATTTCAAGAAAGCTAACAAGAAGTAAGGAGGGCCCCACATAAAGTTATTTGGTTTTCTTTGGAACTAGCTTTTTGTTGGAGTTCATGTGGCCCGCATTTCCCCTCGAATTGGAACGAAGAAAAATCGAAATACATGGTAGATTTTTTTAAAAATCAACTGTGAAAAATGGTGAGATATGGAAGAACAAAAAATTCACAGTTTTTTATTCTAACAATTTTCAAAAATAGACCGTTGGATCACCGTGATTTTTTTGCAAACATTACATTACATCAGGGCACATTTTATTAGTATCTACGTGTGTGTGTGCGCGTGTGCTATGTTCAGGCCGGCCTTACACAAAGTTACTTAAGGTCGCCTCTATATGGCTACTTTTAGATGACATTTCATAAAATTGATCGTTGGATTAGATGTCCCTCTTTTGTATGTCATGTCTATAAAAAATCACAGTGATCCGACGGTTGGTTTTCGAAAAAAAAACTGACATTAAAAAAATAGTGATATTTTGAAGAACAAATAAATTGCATATTTTTATAATGACATTTTTCACAAACCAACTGTCGGATCACTGTGATTTTTTGTAGACGTAACATACAAAAGAGAGGCATCTAATCCAACGATTAGTTTTACGTGTCATCTAAAATTAGCCATATGGAGGCGACCTTACGCAACTTTGCATAAGGCCAGCCTGAACATAACGCGCGCGCGCACACACACGTAGATACTAATAAAATGTGCCCTGATGCAATGTAATGTCTGCAAAAAACAAAAACAAAAAGAAGACACACAAATGCTTGGGATTCTTGCCCAAATTATAGGAAAATTGAATTGAATATAAAATCAAAATAAATAAAAAATCAAAATAAATACACACAAATTCCCACTATTCGTGGGCACAACAAACAATCACTTGTTCACTAATTTTTGCTATTAACATAAAACTGTGTCATTCAATAACCATTACAAAAACTATAATAAACAATCCTCATTACAGTTTTTTATACAATAACAAAACATTGAAATTCATCCATAGTTTTTATTCAAGATACCCATCCTGTCATGAAAATTCAATACAAAACATGATGAAATTGTTCAAAGCATGCTTGGATTTTGAGAACTGAACAACGCCGTGACCTGTAATATAACAAAGAGAACGTCACTTCTCAAACTATTTTAATGAATTATTAAATTTGAAATAATGCATTTCTAAAAATGTAAGCCAGCTACTCATACCCTATTGATACAATGAATACAGATCCCTGAAGTCTTGAACCGGCGTGAAAGGTTCTCCTTCCTGATGGTCCTCAATATCATGTTGCTGGTCAGCATTATTATCTAAATTGTGTTCCGCACCTTCATTTCTATCATACCTAAGTAGTATGAAAATATAAATCAGTAACAATAAGATATGGACAAAGATTGTTTACATTGTGAACTATATTTTGAAAAACAAATATATTATTTGAAACAATAGCAATACTAATTGCTGTTTTTGAGGGCATCGACGTGAATTTTGCCCTTCAACTCCACAGATCCCGCAAGCTATACGGTTACTTGGTGTGGCAACCAACTCCCTTCTAGACTTCAAGCGACCACGCCATCCTTTTCGCTTCACTTGAAGTGGATCATTAATTATTGGAGACACGCTCTCTATGGGTTGTGCTTGGGCAACCGATGAGGACCTAATTATCTCATTAATTCTTTTTTTAGGGTCCCTCATTCCATCCTTGAATATAGCAGTAGTTTCATAAGAGAAAGTACCATCATACACAACTTCCAAATATTCGTTAAGTAACTCAGCATGGCTTCTTTTCTTTTGGTCATCCCTTCCTAAGTAACCAAATGGTTTCCAACGTCTTCTACCCATTTTAATGCTTTTAATCCATCTAGGTAAGATGTAAACTTCCGGCAAGTACAACTCTTGTTTCATGCGCAAGTAAGCCAATATGTGCCTGCATGGTATGCCTTCAGTATCGAAAAAAGGACAATTGCAAGTTGTCAATCCCCGTACGACATTAAACCCAACCACCCTAACTCTACCACCTTCCTCTTCCATATGCTCTACCTTATAAGTTGATTCATCACCACCACCATTTTCACCAATTTCCTTGACTATATATGAAAAGCTTTTATTAAGCTCTTTGTGAAATATCAAAAATGCCGACTTAGTGTAAATACCTACCTTTTGTTTTTCAATAGGCATGACACCATTAATTCGTGGAGTTTCATTAATGTCTATATGATCACATTCCAACTCATGGTGCCGTTGTTGGTGGAGTGCCCGATTAAACCTTACAACAAAATCAACTAGACTATTTTCTCTAAAAACATACTTCTTTAGAAAAGAGTGTCCACTTTCAGCCCTTTGTGAACTCAATATGCCGGCACTAAAAATATCCATCGAATAGGCGGGGACCCATTTTTCCCTCATTTCAAACAAACCTTCAAGCCAATTGTCACTCCAAAAACAACCCTCATCCATAACACTATTCCAACTAGCTAAGAACTCCTCCTCGGTTTCTGATTCGTACACACATGCTTTGAACTTAGGGAAGAAAGGTGGAGACTTTATACGTCCCAACTTTTCTGGAAATTTCATCATGATATGCCAAATGCAATATCGATGCTAAGAACCATCGAGGAGTGATGACATAGCATTTGTCATAACCAAGTCTTGGTCGGTGATGATCATAGGAGGAGGGGGTGCATCCATTCCTTTTAGTCATTGCTCAAAAAGCCATTCAAAGTGTTGGGTTTTCTCCCCATTAATGAGCCCACAACCAAAGAAAATTGTTTGCCCATGATGGTTTAAACCAAATAATGGTGCAAAAATCAAATCATACCGATTTGTGCAGTAAGTTGTATAAAAAACAACATCACCAAAGTAGAAATATGCCTTTTTGGATGTCGAATCCGCCCAAAAACATTTTGTCTTCCTATTATCCTCATTTTTTTCATATTCAAAGAAAAATGAAGGGTCTTTATATTTCTCAGTGGAAAAATACTGAAACAAAGTATCTGCATAAACTCCTTTACATTCTTCTCTCACATCCCTCTCAACATTCCTCAAATTCCGCTCGATAGATCCTAAGTTTTCGACACCTCAAGCTTGGATACTCATAATTGCTAATTGCGTACATGTAAGAATATTGGCCTCTGCGAATTGCGAAGCCAAATTCCTCTTTGCACTAGTGACACCACGGTTACTTGGAAGAAGGTGTTTTTTTGATGGGCTAGTTAATTCATGGTTGTGTTCCTCAACAAATGTAGAGATGGTCCAATTAGAATTTTCCATCTTTAAAATTAATTCTTGCCTTACACCCAACTCTCATGGTCCCTCTATTCCTTTTTTCCCCTTTAAGTGTAGTATGGCCCTCTTTGTTACAAACAAGCTGCCTCCAACACACTTCATTCTCTCCCTTATGTTTTTTACTACATTCAATTCTAACACTAAAACCAGCAGTCTTGGCATAGTCATGATAGAAATTCTGTGCATGTTCCAATGAAGTAAAATGTTGACCTAATGTGGGTCTGTTCAACTCTTCAATTTGTGGAATGAAAGAATACTCACTGCTTCCAGATTTCATCTTAATATTTGAAAATTATAAATTTAGCAAATAATTAATACGTTGCATGCATGGTAATATTTACACACTTAATTAATAAATTTGTCATCTAGGTCAGTATGTGTTGGTTGTTTATGTAATAATTAAATGGGTTGCCCAAACATATATTTAATTTAATATGCAATCACACAACAAATGTTCCATGTGTTTACTAAATGACTGGAAAATAAATGTTCTCTATAATAAATGTTCTATGTGTTTGTTTATTTATGATTGAATGAAAAAAAAATTATTTCTGAAATGGTATTTATTAAATGGGACATAACAGTTTAATATATATATATATATATATATATATATATATATATATACAGAAGTGATGAGAGACGGCCGACCGTGGCCTGTGAATATGCGGTTAATGAAAATTGACCGTTAGATCTAATCAACGGTTCGGATTTAAATGTTTAATTTTAGTCACCCAAGGCACATTCAATGTTGGGCAGAAAATCAGAAAATTGCAGCCTTGTTATTCAGTCAAACACGTCTCTGTTTTCCCCCCTGCTCTCACTACTACTCACTTCTCTCTCTCCCTTCTACTCTCTCTCTCGCCTCACCACAGTCCGGCCAAAACACTCCGGCAACTGGTTTAAGTCCAACATGCCTCCTCACACGAAGTCTTCCCCCTTCTCTCACGCCCACATCACCACAACGGGAAAGTACCAACAGTCTGGCAACTCACAGTCCGGCGACGGCAAACATTCCGGTAAGATTTTTATTCTTTATTCTCACCACATCACCACGAAGTCTAGCTTCTTTACTCTCTCTCTCTCTCTCTCCTTATTCAAAAGGAGTAAGATTTTTATATCTTAGGTTTATGATTGTTTTGGTCAGACGTAAAAATGATTTATGACATGGGTTTTCATATAGTTATTTGAATTGTCAAGTTTTATGCTTTGTGTGTGTGTATATACATATTTATATATTTGACTGTTACGGTTTGGTCTGGAAGTGATTTTTCTTTGTTTTATGTGCTCTCTGTTACACTCTAATGGATTCTGAAATGGGTCATGCCAAACAGCCCATATAGGACAATGTGATGCATTTGGAAAAAAAGAAGACATTATAGATTCAATGCACAGATATTATAGATTCAATGTAGATAAACAATAATGGAGGAATTCCCATTTAATTAAAAAGAAAACTAATTGATTATTTGAAACTTTTGTGCAGTATCGTTGGAGCAATTAGGTGAAGTCGATGAAGTTGAGAGGCTTAACCAGCAGGGCTAAATTTTTTTGTTTGAAGATAATGCCCACTGGATTTTATAGAAAAGGGTCTTTGATGAAATGAGTGGGCTCTAATTGTGTTTGTGATTGTGTAGAACGCTAGAAAAAAACAAGCTGGTTCTTTCTATGAGAAGATTTGGCTATTAGGCTTAACCGCTTAACCATATTTTTTTGAATGCTTCTTGGTGGTGTGCTGGATGCCATATTTATACATAAATAAAGCTGTATTTTGGTTCATTCTATTAGCTAGTCTTTTTCATTTTTTGCATGGCAGATATTTACATAAATAATTCGAATGCATCCTTCGGAAGGATTATACCTAGCTCTTCATGAAGCTCCCTCCTGGAAGCATAAAAAGTTTAGTATCAAATTATTTTGGCTATTAGTAAAGTTTAACACCAAAGCCACTAAAAAGACATCATCGTATCAAGCACGACATCTGTATAAAATTAGAAAATAAATTGAAATAAAAAGGGAACTAAGTTGCATTGAGCCCATGATCTGTTAAAAACTGTGGATCAGGGAAAAAATAGAATCTAGTTAGGCAGCAATACATAAACACAGGACATACATCCATTACATATGGCTGTCAGCCAACTTCAACTAATTACAGCATTCAAACAATGGATGAAATCCTATAAGCAGAAGACCATTTTAGTAGTAGGTGGTTGAAAACAAGAGTATGTAATAAGTATTGAATAAATTAATAGAAGGGAGAGAGAGACGTTGCCGGAATGTTTGCCGTCGCCGGACTGTTGGTACTTTCCCGTCGTGATGATGTGGCCGTGAGAGAAGGAGGAAGACTTCGTGTAAGGAGTTGTGTTGGACTTAAACCAGTTGCCGGAGTGTTTTGGCCGGACTGTGGCGAGGAGAGAGAGAGAGAGTAGAAGGGAGAGACTGAGAGAGAGAAGTGAGTAGTGGTGAGAGCAGGGGGAAGACAGAGACGTGTTTGACTGAATAACAAGGCTGCAAGTTTTTGATTTTCTGCCGACCATTGAATGTGCCTTGGGTGACTAAAATTAAACATTTAAATCCGAACCGTTTATTAGATCTAACGGTCAATTTTTCATTAACCGCATATTCACAAGCCACGGTCGGCCGTGGCTCATCACTTCTATATATATATATATATATACAGAAACGATCTATTAAGGACCGGTCCTTAATCTTACGGTAAGGTTCACTCACCATTAGAATAGGTATTTTGAAAAACTGACCGTTGGATTTGATAATCTTCTTATTTATATCATGTCAGCCAAAAATCACAGTGATCCAACCATTAGCTTTTAAAATACAGATGGTTATACAATTGTTACAACATCCAATGGTAAATACTATTACAATGAAAATGAACTATATTTTGAAAACCGTTTATTAGAACACCGTGATTTTTGGCAGACATGACATACATGAGATTATTATCTAATCCAACGGTTGGTTTTTCAAAATACCTATCCTAAGTGAGAAAATAGTGAATGGACCTTACCGTAAGATAAGGACCGGTCCTTAATGGATCGTTTCTGTATATATATATATATATATATATATATATATATATATATATAACGTAAATAATTTATTGACAATATATTAGATTAATTTATTGCCAAAATTTAAGGAAATAACAAAGTGGATTAAACCTAACCTTCGTTACGGTCGCCGGGAAAAAACCAGGTAGCCGGATCGGTTATAGTCGCAGGAGAAAAACCAAGCAACCGGACTAGAGAGCAACAAATGAAGTGGGTACTCCAAGTCTGGAAGAATGAGGGAAGATATAGAAGGAGAGACAGAAAGAGAGAGAGGGTCTTTGTGATTGACATGCATTAAATTCTATGATTGACTCATGTACTTCTTGTCAGCATCAAACAGCCTACTAGTAGGGACCTATATATAAATTATTCAAACAACTTTTACATGTATTGATCGTTGGATGGCATTCTTGACACATGGACAGTGAGATCTAAAGTAAGGAACGTAACTTCATTCTAGACATTAGGAAAGGGATCAGCTTTCTCTCCCTATATATATATATATATATATATATATATATAGAGAGAGAGAAAGAGAGAGAGAGAGAGAGAAAGTCTTTTTCTTATGAGGATGTTAGCTTTTTAGCCTGTAGGATGGGTATTTTGAAAAACTGGCCACTGGATTGAATATTCTTCTTATATACCACACTGTATGCAAAAAATCACAATGATCCAACCATCAAATCACTGTGATTTTTGGTATGCATGACATGCATTGGAAGAATATTTAATCCAATAATCAGTTTTCAAAAATTCCCATCTCATGCATATTGACTAAAAAACCAAGTTCTCACATAAAGAGGTCCTCATAAGAAAATTAATACATATATATATATAAATTATTGAGTCAGCTATGTTTATATTAGCTTATGTCAGCATGAAGTCCACAGATAATTGTGTGATGCATATTTTGAAAAACTGAACGTTGGATTAGATATTGTTTTTCTACATGTCATAGACGCCAAAAATCACAGTGATCCAATGGTCGGTTTCTCATAAATGTAATTGAGAAAAACTGTGGTAGTTTTTAGCAGTCATAGTTTTTGTAATCAAATAGATAAAGAGTTTTCTAGGTATTAAAAATCCAGTAATAAACAATTATAAAATAAATTATGTAATTGAATATATAATAAAATAAAACTGAAACTTATAGGATTAACGAAGAACAGAACTAGTTTGAACTTTATTCCAAATATTCTGTAATATTAATCAAACTGTAAAACTGAACAATTAAATAAAACTGTAAAATACTTACTTGTATACTCCTTCCTTATTGTAGAATTTTTAAGTCAAGGCAAGTGTTAAACACTCTTTCCTTAAGACAAATTTCGTCCCTCCTAATGGTGCTTAGAGTTGCAGAACGTTTGCCTCCCAAGATACAATGACTTCAATACTCCAAAGAAAGCACTTCAATTGGAGTATTCCAACGAACCAAAAGGGTTATTTTCTCTCTCTCAAACACAACGTAGAAATGCAATTAAAATTGAATGAATCAAATGGCTTAGACCATGTCCTATTTATAGACTCGATGATGCCTCTACAGAGAGACACCAGGAATAGACACAACTCTATGGATGGGTACCATGAATAGACACAACTCTATGTAAGGACACCATGAATAGACGCGACCCTAAAGAACAGTCACGACCGTTCGTGAAAAGGCACGACCGTTCGTGAATAGATGCGACCCTAAAGAACAGTCACGACTGTTCGTGAACTATTCGTGTACAATTTTTATTCAAAATATAACAATCCCTCACATGAATAAAAATTGACTGGTTAAATATGCATGGACTCGAATGAGAGAGAGAATCGAAAAACATCCGCATCAGGCGAGGTAGCTTTTGGCTTTGAACCTTCCTTAGTGAAAGACTATCGGATATGCTTGCTAATCAGTGAACACGATGTCTTGAACTGTTCAGCTTTTTATGCATACTAAGACAATAGTCCTCACACGAATCCTCTTCTAACAAGCTTAGTTCTAACGATTGTGTTCATTTTGGCCCTGAACAAACTTGATTTCACGAGTGCTCTAGAGAATTTAGCCTTCTCATTCTCATAGAAGCGGCCCCTTCACACTCGGATAGGTGACATCTTATTAAGAATATCCTGCTATATTCCCTTTGAAATTCAAAGTATAAGATTCATTAAAAGCATAGCTTATCCTAATATACACTGCAGGCATCACTTTTTCATCATAGAAATGGGTAAGAGATTTCTCTCCTATAGTGATATCCTCTAGTCCCCCACAATTAGGTTGTCCCTTTGAACCTAGTTCTTGGGATCTCCAGTCTGCTAGGTAGGGTTTCCATCATGGCGAATTTTATATAATAGACTTTAAGCCCATTCCCCTCGATGAGTTATACACTTACTCTCTGTTCAAACCTTTAGTTAATGGATCCGCTAGGTTCTCTTTTGACCTTATGAACTCTATGGTGATAACACCATTTGAGAGCATTTGTTTTACGGTATTATGTCTGCGACGAATATGTCGAGACTTACCGTTGTACATGTTACTTTGTGCTCTACCAATTGCTGCTTGACTATCACAATAAATACAAATTGGTGGCATAGGTTTAGACCACATTGGAATATCTTCTAAGAAGTGACGAAGCCACTCTGCTTCTTCAGTTGCTTTATCTAAAGCAATAAACTCAGATTCCATTGTAGATCTAGCAATGCACGTCTGTTTTGAAGACTTCCAAGATACTGCTCCACCTCCAAGAATGAATATATATCCACTTGTAGATTTAGAATCTTTTGTATCAGATATCCAATTCGCATCACTGTATCCTTCTAACACAGCTGGATATCTTGAATAGTGTAACCCATAGTCCATAGTATATTTTAAATATCTAAGTACTCTTGTAATTGCAGTCCAATGTTCTGCACTAGGGTTACTTGTGTATCTACTCAATTTGCTAACTGAGTATGCTATATCTGGTCTTGTACAATTCATTAGGTACATTAAGCTACCTATGATCTGGGAGTACTCTAATTGAGATATGCCTTTACCAGTATTTTTTGATAAATGTATATTACTATCTATAGGTGTTTTCACAGGATTACAGTCAAATTGACCAAATCTCTTTAATATTTTCTCAATATAGTGTGCTTGAGATAATATTAATCCACTATTTATTCTAGAAATCTTTATTCCTAGTATAACATCTGCAACACCTAGATCTTTCATATCAAAATTACTGTTCAACATTTTCTTAGTAGCTTTAATGATATTATTATTACTACCAATAATAAGCATATCATCCACATAGAGACATAACAAGATATAGCCACTTGTATTTGATTTAATATAGACACACTTATCACATTCATTTATCTTGAAACCATTTGACATCATAACTTTGTCAAATTTTTCGTGCCATTGCTTCGGAGCTTGTTTTAATCCATACAAGGACTTAACAAGTCTACATACTTTCCTTTCTTGACCAGGAACAACAAACCCTTCTGGCTGTTCCATGTAAATCTCTTCATTTAATTCACCATTTAGGAAAGCTGTTTTAACATCCATTTGATGTATCTCGAGATTATGCACAGCTGCAATAGCTATTAACATTCTAACAGATGTTATTCTCGTAACAGGTGAATAGGTGTCGAAATAATCTTCACCTTCTCTTTGTTTAAAACCTTTAGCTACTAATCTAGCTTTATACTTGTCAATTGATCCATCAGCTTTCATTTTTCTCTTGAATATCCACTTACATCCAAGAGGTTTACTTCCCTGAGGAAGATTCATAAGTTCCCATGTATGATTATGCATAATGGATTCAATTTCACTGTTTATAGCATCTTTCCAAAAAGGTGCCTCTGGTGTAGACATTGCTTCTTTAAAGCTTTGAGGCTCATTTTCTAATAAATACGTTAGAAAATCAGGACCATAAGATTTTGAAATCTTTGCCCTCTTACTGCGTCTAGGTTCACTTAGATCATTATCTTTATTAGTCGCAGTGTCATAAGTTTTTTTTACAGAACTTATCTCTCGTGAATTTTTGTATGGAAAAATATTCTCAAAAAATGATGCATCCCTAGCTTCAATAATCGTATTTTCATGAATATCAGAAATTTCTGATTTATGAACTAGAAATCGATATGCACTACTGTTATAAGCATAGCCAATGAATATACAATCAATAGTTTTTGGTCCAATTTTAAGCCTTTTGGGAAATGGAACCATAACCTTAGCTAAACACCCCCACACCTTTAAAAATTTATATGTAGGAACTTTATTTTTCCATAGCTCATATGGTGTTTTATTAGTTTTTCTATGAGGTATCTTGTTCAAGATATAATTTGCAGAAAGAATAGCTTCCCCCACATGTTCTGTGCTAATCCAGAACTATTCAACATGGCATTCATCATTTCTTTTAAAGTTCTATTTTTCCTTTCTGCAACTCCATTCTGTTAAGGAGAATAAGGAGCTGTGGTTTGATGTATAATCCCATTATTTGAGCAAAACTCACTGAATGGATCAGATTCATACTCACCACCTCTATCATTTCTAAGAACTTTAATTTTCTTGCCAAGTTGATTCTTAACCTCATTTTTATAATGTATAAACATAGCTTGTGCTTCATTTTTACTTCTCAACAAGTAAACATAACAATATCTAGTGCAATCATCAATAAAAGTAATAAAATACTTTTTTCCACCTTTAGTTTGTATGAATTTTAAATCACATAAATCACTATGAATCAAATCTAGAGGTTCAGAATTCCTTTCAATTGAATTAAAAGGTTTTCTTGTCATTTTTGATTCCACACAAATTTCACATTTATGATTATGATCAATATTAAATTTAGGCAAGTAATTTAGCTCAACTAATTTATTCAAAGAATATTTATTAACATGCCCTAATCTACCATGCCACATATCATAAGATTCAACAATATAAGCAGAAGATATATCTTTATTAATTTTAGGAATAATAGTTATTACATTTAGCTTAAATAGCCCATCATTTAAGTACCCTTTCCCTACATACATCTCATTCTTTGTAAGAATAAATTTATCAGACACAAAAACCAGCTTGAAACCATTCTTGCTCAACAATGACCCTGATATAAGATTCCTCCTAATATCCGGCACATGCAACACATTATTCAGAGTAAGCTCTTTTCCTGACGTCATCTTCATAATTATCTTTCCAACCCCTTGAACTTTTGAAGTAGATGAGTTACCCATGAAGAGATCACCTTGTTCTTTTGATTGATATTCTGAAAACATTTTCTTATCAGAACAAATATGACGAGTAGCACCAGTATCTACCCACCATTCTCTTCCATTGCCTATGAAGTTAACTTTAGATACCACAGCAAAAATATCAATATCTTCCATTGTATTTGAAAGCTTCTCCATCTCTGTCATGTTAGCTTGATGTTGATTTTCTTGATTTTTTCGATGACGACAATCTCTTACAAAGTACCCTTGTTTGCCACATACAAAACATTTGCCTTTGACCCTCTTATTGTTGTTGCCACCTTTGTTACCTTGAGACTGACCTTGGTTCGAGTGCTTCCTATTCTTATTCTTGTGCACTTGTTCAACTACATTTGCTTTAGATTCATAACTATTTTTACCATTATTCTTTTCAGAATTCCAGTTGTCTTCTTCAATCCTTAATCTCACGATTAAGTCTTCAAGACTCATTTCTTTTCGCTTGTGCTTTAAATAATTTTTAAAATCTTTCCAAAGTGGTGGAAGTTTTTCAATAATTGAAGCCACTTGAAAAGATTCACTCAAAGACATATCTTCAGCATGTATCTCATGTAAAATTATTTGAAGCTCTTGAACTTGACTTACGATAGTCTTTGAATCAAGCATCTTGTAGTCTAGGAATCTCTCTACAACGAATTTTTTCAATCCGGCATCTTCTGCTTTGTATTTCTTATCCAAGGAGTCCCAAAGTTCCTTTGCAGTCTTTAATGGAGAATATACATTATATAGTATATTATCCAAACCATTAAGTATGTAATTCCTGCACAATAAATCAGAATGGTTTCATGCTTCCTTTGCCGCGATAGTGATCCTATCAGTCTCACCCTCATTGAGAATAGGAGCAGTTTCATAGAGAAACTTTGCAAGATTCAAAGTGGTGAGATAAAACAACATCTTCTGTTGCCATCGCTTGAAATCTTCACCCTTGAATTTTTCAGGTTTCTCTCCATGTACAGGAATAGGGGTATGTGCTACTTGAGTTGGCACATTAGTAGTGACAGTATTACTAGTATTACTAGTCATTTCTGTTATAAACAAAAATGCAATAATACTTTAAATACTTGTATAGACAGAAATTAACAATATACTAAATACTAGAATTCAACTATTTTGTAGAAACAGAATTTTTTTTTTTTTTAATAAAACTCACACAGAATATTTTGAAACAAAGTAGAAGATTAAATAAAAAGAAGAAGAGAATAATTTTGTCTTAAGATTGTTTGAACTTTATTCCAAATATTCTGTAATATTAATCAAACTGTAAAACTGAACAATTAAATAAAACTGTAAAATACTTACTTGTATACTCCTTCCTTATTGTAGAATTTTTAAGTTAAGGCAAGTGTTAAACACTCTTTCCTTAAGACAAATTTCGTCCCTCCTAATGGTGCTTAGAGTTGCAGAACGTTTGCCTCCCAAGATACAATGACTTCAATACTCCAAAGAAAGCACTTCAATTGGAGTATTCCAACGAACCAAAAGGCTTATTTTCTCTCTCTCAAACACAACGTAGAAATGCAATTAAAATTGAATGAATCAAATGGCTTAGACCATGTCCTATTTATAGACTCAATGGTGCCTCTACAGAGAGACACCATGAATAGACACAACTCTATGGATGGGCACCATGAATAGACACAACTCTATGTAAGGACACCATGAATAGACGCGACCCTAAAGAACAGTCACGACCGTTCGTGAAAAAGCACGACCGTTCGTGAATAGATGCGACCCTAAAGAACAGTCACGACCGTTCGTGAACAGTCACGACCGTTCGTGAATAGACGCGACCTTAAAGAACAGTCACGACCGTTCGTGAACAGTCATGACCGTTCGTGAACAGTCACGACTATTCGTGTACAATTTTTATTCAAAATATAACAGAATAGCGACTGTCTCATAGGATACAATGGTCGGTCACTTGCAGTAGCAGCACTTCAAACAGCAAGTTTTGCGAACCACCCAAACAGTGACTCTCTTTCTCTCTTAATATGCAGGATGCTAGAATAAATTTCGGTATGAAAAACTGGGTATGGATGCATGTATTTATAGACACTGGTGGTGGTAGTTTTCTACAAGAGTCACGACTGTTGGCAGAAGGCGTCCCCTCTGATGAGTTGCGACTGTTACAGAATGTGTATGTTCAGACAAGGCAGCTAACAGTCACCAAATTCAAAAACCATTAACGGTAATCAACAACCTGATTAATTTAACTAAAATTTTAACAAAAAGAATAATGGTCCATTAGCATCTAACGACCCAGCCCAGCCCGGGACGGAGGCGTGCATGTGTGGTTCACAGACCATGGCCCACTTCATCTAGGTCATCCCCCCTCACAAAACTTGGATACCCCTTGGGGCCCAAACCCAAAGCCCAAGGTGAGAGGTTATAAACCATTACATTCTTTCTACTTTTCCAATGTGGGATTAGATCAACACCAAATGTTTCATGAAGCTGTTTTAACCTTCAATTTCTCATTCACAATTGAAGAATTTTAGACAAGCTAATAGATTGCATACATCTACTCCATAAGTAGATCTCATTCCTATGTGGTCCTACCTATAAATATAATTAGGTCCCACAATTAATTTGAGCTAAAATTAGTTCAAAATTCCAACAGTTTTTCATAGCTATATTTTGAAATTCTAACATTGGATCACTATGATTTTTGGCGTGCATTACATCCATAAGTACCGTATCTAATTCAATGATCAGTTTTTCAAAATATGCATCCTACTATAATAGCCTTCATGCTGACATAACTTATATAAGCATACGTTGACTGTATATATATATATATATATATATATATATATATATATATATATATAGAGAAGTGTTCTAATCAGCAAATGCTGATTTTAACTAAAGTCAGCAAAGAACACAAGTCCATGGATTTCCATTCACTTAATGGATGATTCATCTCAAGATTCCAATCCAAGGGCTTGTGTTCTTTGTTGACTTTAGTTAAAGTTAGGTCTTGCTGATCAGAATATATATATATATATATATATATATATATATATATATATATATATATCACGTAAATGATAAATCATCATATGCTTATATAAGTTTATATGAGCATGAAGCCAATAAATAATTGTGGAATACATGTTTCAAAAAATTGATGTTGGATTAAATACTATACTTGTGTATGTCATGCATGCCAAAAATCACAATGATTGATCCAAAGTAAATATGCATGCCAATAGTCAGTTTTTCAGAAATGCCACTAAGAAAAACTGTGAGAGTTAAATATTTACTTTGGATCGATCACCGTACGTGATTTTTGGCATGCATGACATCCATAAACAGAATATTTAATCCAATTGTCAGTTTTTCAAAATATATATCTTATAATTTTCTATTAGCTTCATGCTTACATAAGTATACAAGCATATGCTGACTATATCGGAACTGATAATCTATATATATATATATATATATATAAGCCACATTCCTCTTACACCCTACTTTGATACCTATGTTTATAAATTGTTTTCAAAATACCACTATAGGTCAAATATTTTGAGAAACAGACCGTTAGATTAGATATTTATATTATATTTGTTATGTACGATAAAAATCAGAGTGATCCAACAGTTAGTTTTTGAAAAATATCATTTTGAAGAACTATTATATATATATTTTTTATTAATTACAAATATCACAATTTTTTACGGTGATATTTCTTAAAATCTAACTGTTGGATCACCATGATTTTTGGTATACATAGCATGCATAAGGAATGTATTGAATCCAACGGTCAGTTCGTCAAAATATTTATCATAAGCAATGTTTTTAAAAATGAGATGTAAATATAGGTGTCAAAATCGGGTGTAGGGGGGATGTGACCCTATATATATATATATATATATATATTATCATAAATGATCAAGTCAGCATATGCCTATATAAATATATGTAAGCATGAAGCTAATAGATAATTGTGAGATACATGTTTCAAAAAATTGACATTGGATTAGATATTCTGCTTATAGATGTCATACATGCCAAAAATCATGACGATTCACCGTAAATATATCAAAATATAGACAAAAAAAAAACCGTTACTTCTGAAAATTATCACAGTTTTTTTCAATGACATTTATGAGAAGTTAACGCTTGGATCAATGTGATTTTTGGAATTCATGATATACATAAGTATAATATCTAATTCAACAGTCACTTTTTCGAAACATGTATCAATATCCCATAACTATCTAACTTCGTGCTTACATAAACTTATGTAATAGCATGTGTTGATTGTATCATTTCTGTATATATATACACAGAAATGTTCCTATGCTAACTTTCGTGAAATAAGTTTGATAGGTAATTATTAGATGTGTATTTTGAAAATCTGACAATTGGATTAGATTTTATGCATATGTTTATCACATACACCAAAAATAACAGTGATCCAATGGTCAGTTTCTATGTCACTAAGAAAAACTGAGACAATTTTCCGCGGTTAGAATTTTTCACCTTCTGTATGTATTTTGAGATGTCGATATTAGATCACTGCGATTTTTGGCGTACTTGGCATCCATAACAAGAGTATCTAATCCAATAGACAATTTTTCAAAATATACATCCCACAATATATATATATATACTCAAACTCAACCTTAAATTGAGTCAGGATTTGAGTAAAAAGCTCCTTTTAAATGGGAGCCCTCCAATCACTTACTCAAATTTTTACTCAAATTTTTTTAATAATTATATTTTACTCCTTGCAACTTTATTTTATTACGTTTTCCCCCCAAGAAACCCATTTCTGCAAAATCCATTTTCGGACCTACAAACCATTTCTGCAAAAGCCATCTTCGCAGACCTGTAGGGTTGGAGGGAGGGGGAGAGAGAGAGAGAGAGAGAGAGAGGGAGAGACAGATTCGCCGGGGAAAGGGAGAGCATCGCCGGGGAGAGAGGGGGCTTCACCGGGAAGACGGAGGGACTGCTTTGCTGGGAAGACGTTGGGACTGGTTCGCGGCAGCCATGGCTGTGGGATAAAGACGAAGGCAGGGAGAAGATGAAGGCAGGGAGAAGGAAGGAGGCCTTCCAACGGTCATATTTCTTTGACTCAAAAATTTGAGTTAGAACTCAGTTTGAGTTTAAGTTTGAGTTTGAGTCAGGGTTGGAGAAGGTTTTTTGGCCTTTTTTACTCAAATTTGAATTTGAGTTTGAGTTTGAGTCAGGGTTGGAGATGCTCTTACTACCTCGAACTATGGGGGCAATACAATTCAGGACATAAACTTTAACATTGTGCGATTTAGAACAAATTTTTAAAAACTTGTTTTAATGTTGAACAAAAGTGAATGGCTGTTAGTTTGAGTAACGGAGATTACACGTGAAAGTCTTACGTGGAGTTTACATGCATGGATCCTACATGGACTAAAGTATCATTTTTCTACCCAAACACCTCATATGAGCTACACGTGACTTCTTTTAATTTTTGGTTATTTACACTTTAGTATCTAAAACTTTGCAAGTTGTATCAATTCAAGTTACAAACTTTCAATTTGCACGATTTAAAACAAAATTTGAAAAACATGTTTCAATATAAGACAAACTTACAAAATCAATACAAACTCAATTGGTTTAAATAATTATTACATATTAAAATGAAATTTTTATTAAATTAATGTTAAATCAATTAATATATTTGAGAAATTGATAGATTTGACGTTAAAATAACGTTAAATCAATTAATATATATTTAATAACTTTAAATGATTATTGCAAATTAAAATAATTTTTATTAAATTGCATCTATTTTTTCTTGAAAATAATTAGAAAATTACATTTATTTTTTCTTTAAATAAGAAATAAAATGTGAAGCATGCAATATTTAATTATTTGAAAAATTGAGGTTATAAATGAATTAGATTTATATAATAAAAAAATAATTAAATTAAGAAGATTGCTAGAATTGTATGGATATTTTATTTCAAAAAATACGATACACAATTAAAAAGATTTGATAGAAAATGGATAGTGTAGTGAAATTATTTAGAGTAGGAAACTAATTAATTTAAAAGATGACTTTTAGGAAAGAAGTTAAAGGGATTTTGAGGAAATTAAGCTAGTAGGAGGGTAGAAGTGTTATTAGGGGGCTGATTGGGAACCTCAAGAACCGATTCTACCGAATACAATGCAAGTCCAATTCTTTAGATGGGTGTTTGGTAAGTGACTTAACTGGTTTTATTCAACGTGTCATCTCTGTTACTCAAACTAATGGTCGTCTAATTTTATCTTACATTGAAACAAGTTTTTAAAATTTTGTCCTAGATTGCACAATATTAAAGTTTATGTCCAGAATTGAAACTACTCCCAAAGTTCAAGATAGTAAAGTGTAGTTAACCCTAATAATTGATGGTCTATTAATATATATACATAAAATCAATTCTATAAGGATATCCTTACGCTTTTTATCGTCAACCTACTTTCACTTGGAGATATATTTTGAAAAACCGACTGTTGGATTAGATAATCTTCATATGTATGTTATGTCTACCAAAAATCACAGTGATCGAACTGTTGGTTTTTAAAATACAAACATTAAAACAACTTTAAGAAAACCAACTGTTGGATCGATCACCATGATTTTAACAAAAGTCATAATTTAAATTATGACTTTAATTTTGGGTTATTTACACTTTAGTATCTAAAGTCAAAAATTTTAAAATACAGACATTTAAATTATGACTTTAATAAAAGTCATAATTTTTCACAGTAGAACTTTTTAAAAACTGACCGTTGGATCGATCAGTGCGATAATTTTTGACAGGCATAATAATTGCATTAGGGTTTAAAAAATTAGAAGTAGCATGTGCTATGCAAATGGCCACATGTACATTCTCCAACATTATGCGTTTTTTGTAGTTATTATTTTAGAGAGTTTGATGGTACGGACTACGGACAGTAATTCATGCATGAAAAATAAAGAAGAATTCGCAAATTATTAAAATTTATAAATAAACTATTTTACTTCCATCACCATTAAATGATATAAAAATAAGAAATATTTTTTAATAAAACTTTCGAATGCACAAATTGAGCAAAAATTCTCATAATAATATCAATTTATATAATTCACGCAATACATTCATTCTTTTTAGCTTTGCACTTCTTATTATTATTATTATTGTTGTTGTTGAAGGGTTAGAATAGGAATACATGCATTTCTATCATTTACTATAAAATAAACTCTCCATAAGAAGCACAACATTAGCACAACTTCACCATGTGTCCATGTTACTACTATTTTTAGACAATATACGATATTTTAAGTTTACTTCCATGCACTAAATTAAGATTGGCTCCCCATTGAAGATTTGCTCCAAACTAATCTCTAGAGATTGAATGAAATTATTCAAAAATTTTCGTCCATCAAATAGTTAGAATGTTGAGATCTTATTTCAAGATTTCTGTATACTTTCCACTCACGGGATGTGATCTTTAAGGGAGTGTTTGACAAACTTAAGAATCTGACCAGCTGAGGATAAGTCTGTCTGGTTTTTATTTAGTACTGTTTGGTAAGTGCATTTTTTCTGTAGATCAGTTTAATCCTATCCAGTAAATAAGGCATAAACACTTTTTTTTTTTTTTTCAAACCAATTGTAAGCTGGTTTACATAAAAATCATATAACAGAAAGAGATCAGAACTGGCTAGACCCAACAGGCCCTAATTGTCTTGAACTATTTTGACACATATATCATTCCATTTTTCGACATTAAAGTTACCAACTCAATTTATTATCTTACTAAAAGAATGTCATGTTAATTACTATGAGAACTGTGTTAATATGATAATATATATTATATATGTCATTTTTCAACTATTTAATTTGTTAAAATTTGGATCATCTTATGTATGAGTCAAGTTCCCCTTACATCTTGTTTTACATCTATACTTTATACTTTGTTTCCAAAACACTTATGTAGGTTGAATATTTTGAGACACCGATCGTTGAATAAGATACACTTCTCGTGTATGTCATTTATGCCAAAAATCATAATGATCCAATGACCAAATTTAAGAAATTTCACTATAAAAAGCTGTGATATTTCTAATTATAATAATTTTTCACGGTGACATTCTTTAGAAACCAACCGTTGGATCACCTAGATTTTTGGCACACGAGAAATGAATTTTCTCCAACAATCGGTTTCTTATAACATTCTACACACATTGGTATTTTGAAAACGAGGTGTGTGTGTCTATATATATATATATATATATAGAGGGATGCTAATATTAGGTGCACCTGATGCAAGTTGCATTAGGTGACCTCTTCTAGAGCCACTTGCAGAATATATTTTGGAAAACTAACAATTGGATTAAATATTCATCTTATATATGTCATGCTTGCCAAAAATCACAATGATTCAACAGTCGGTTTTTGAAAAATGTAACTTTGAAAAACATATTTTTTTGTTCTTTAAAATGTCACCATTTTTTTTACAGTCAGTTTCTTCAGAAACTAATTGTTGGATCACTCTGATTTTTGGCAAGCATAACATATATAAGAAAAATATCTAATCCAACGGTCGGTTTCCCAAAATATACTTTTAAAGTGGTTCTATTTGAGATCACCTGATGTATTAGGTGCACCTCGTGTTATACAGAACCGATCCTAAGGACATTTTCACTAAGATATGTATTTTTGAAAATCGATTGTTGGATTAGATAATTTTTATATGTATGTTATGTCTGTCAAAAATCACAGTGATCCAATGATTGGTTTTTTATAATACAGACATTTACACAACTTTGACAGCATCTAACAGCAAATACTTTTAAAGCGTTTCAATGACTATTTTGAAAACCGATTATCAGATCATTGTGATTTTTGGCAGATATGACATTTATAAGAAGATTATATAATCCAACGGTTCTTTTTTTCAAAATATCATTCATATTCCTTCCAGAAGGGACGTCCTTACTATAAGAAGCACAAGGACCAAATTTATTTTTGAAATCACATATGCTAGAAGTAGTTCCATTGAGCATACATTCCATATTGCTAGAAGTAGTTCCATTGAGCATACATTCCATATTTTTTGATACAGAAGAACTTTCAAAATATGCATTTGCCAAACACTTTTTTCTTTTTTCTCCAACTGATCGGCATTTTTAAAAATCCATCCCAAAAATTACTTCTTTAAAAATGATTTTCATTTCTAGGAACCTACGGCCAAAATCTACATAAGAATGCATAATGCACGACATTGCTAGCAAACGGATGTATATATGAAGTCAGATGTATAAATTAAGTCAAAGCCAATGGAAGAGTGCGAGAGAATTCGAAGGCAATCATCAAACGACCAATGCCATGACGCAAGTGACAAAAACCCCGACGGTTTTGCACTTTTGGCCCCACACCCGAACTCAACAGCAGCGGTTTTCGTGCTCTCTCCCGCTACTTGCAACACCAATAATTATACAACTTTTCAGCCCACAATATCTCCTTTGGGGTTTTGGCCCCACTCTAAAAACCGCTCTCCTCTCTCTCTCTCTCTCTCCCTCAACAGACTAAAACTCGTCTGCCAGTGTTTTGTTTGCTTCTTGCCTTGTTCTTCCATCAACTTGTACTCATCTACAGTATCCCAAGACAGCCTTGGTGTGTTTGAACTTTGAAGCAGGGCACGACACAGATCTCGTGCGTTTGTATCCATACATATATACTGCTCTGCGCCCATTTTTCTTCGTTCCAGTAAAATTCGGTAATCTTTGGTATAAAATTGGCTTTTTTGGTATTCTGTCTTTCTTTAAGTGAAGAGAGTCGTCCCAGAACCAACTACTGCGCCCTGACGTCTCCCTCACTCTCTTTCAGCTGTCCTTTTCTTTGCAAGAAAACGAGGGTACACCTAAAGCAAGACACCCCATCAAAAGGCGTGTGCTACTCATCTAAAGTAACAGTACTATTGGAAATATGATTACGTAAAAATATTCTTAGAGCAAAATTTCTAATGCTGAGCCAAATTTAACATTCCAAAAAGTACTAGTTGATGTCAAATTCTAAATCCAAATGACACTAGTTAATGTCAAATTTGGCTTTATAGCATCAAGCAGTGCTAAATTTGCCAAATTTGCCACTGCTTGATGCTATAAAGTTAAATTTAACATCAACTAGTGTTATTTGGGCTTAGAATTTGGCATCAACTAGTGTTTTTTGGGATGCCAAATTTAGCTTTTGCATTGGAGACGCTCTTAGTAATCTTAGCGATAACTTGTTCTTTTTGAGAGTTATAGAATATGTATTTTGGTTATCCTGTTCTTTCTGAGAGTTATAGACTGTATTTTGAAAAGCCGTTTGATGGATTAGAGAATTTTTTTATGAATGTCATACTTGCCAAAAATTACAGTGATTCGACAGTTGATTTTCAAAATATAATCCGTGAAACATAATGATAGTATTTACCATTAAATGACTGTAACAATTGTTTAAAAATTTATATTTTGAAAACCAACCATTAGATTACCGTGATTTTTTATAAACATGACATACATAAGAATATTATCTAATCAAACAGTCAGTTTTATCTAATCTAACGGTCAATTTTTCAAAATACTAATTCCGATAAAAGTGGACTGACGATAAAATAGATGAGAAACATCCATACAGAATTGAGACTATAGTATTTGTTTCTTTTTGAAACTATAGTACTATTGTTACAGACCCACAACTGTTTCTTTCACTCTCTTTTGAACTCCACATACCTTTCAGCTGGCTTGCTTGCTACATGTCTTTCACTTGCGCAAATCATACTAGTTTTATGTTTAATTTCCTTACCTGGCATGTGATCAATCAAATCAATTTGGATTTTTTTTCTTCTTTTGAATCAATGTTTTACAATTAACCTATTCTCTCTTGGTTGGTGTGGTCCAGTTGGGTCCGGACCAATGTGTTAATTAGCTGGGGCGGCTGGGCGCTACCTCCAACAGACTACTCATGATTTCAAACAATTTTAAGAGCAGGTGTTCAAATGGGGATCCGTGTCAGCTGTGCCACCTCTCTAAGTACCTTTATCGACTAGATGGATCAATGGATCGATAATCAGCTGGATTGTAATTAATTTTCTATCTGTTGAATTACGTCAAGGAGCAGTAGCTATTTGAGTTTCAAAGCATAACCTCTTTTGTTTTGGCATCCAAAATCACTTCACTTAATTTGTTGCTTTAAGAAAATAGATCGTTCTTCAATTTCCTTCTCTTTTTCTTTTTTTCTTTTTTTTTTTTTCTTAAAAAGATAGATTACATGAGATCAGGATGGCATGTTACTAAGATATGTGGGCTGTTAATAATATTATTGCACACATTTTAGTATAATCTATATATATACTCAGTCTGGATCTAGTCAGCATATATATATATATATACATGCTTGCATAAGTTATGCAAGCATAAAATTCATACACAATTGTAGGATGCATATTATGAAAAATTGACCGATGGATTAAATATTGTACTTATAGATGTCATTTATGCCAAAAATTACGGTAATTCAATGTCAAAATTTCAAAATATAGTTATGAAAAACTATAATCATTGAAAACTGTTACGATTTTCTCAGTAACATATCAGAGAAACTGACTGTTGGATTACTGTGATTTTTGGTAGACATGGCCTGCATAAGTATAGTATCTAGGGTTACATACTCATAAGTTCCTAACATAAGTGTTGTATACCACTAAGTCCAAGAATCACTTTAACATAACAAATAGACAAACGAATTTAGAATTCTCATAGACCTTATGGTATAAAATTGGATCTCGCGGTATAAATCTCCAAACTCGGGGATTTTTGGTTTTTAAATATATATGTGTCTCATAATTATCCATAAATTTTATACTTATGTAAATTTATATAATCATATGTTGATCGAATCATTTCCGACTGTATACTCAGTATAATTAGTACTTAAGGAATTCGGATTCTCTACTTATATTTTTCTGCATTTATATTTGTTTGATATTTTAGATCATAACACATTATCAAAAATGAGAGATGAATAATATATTTAAATGAATAGTATATTTAAATGATATAATATGATATTAATATTCAAGCAAATACAATTATAAAAAGGTTCAAGGAGAAAATACAAATTCAATACTCTAGTGGTTGCAAAAGATGTCTTTAATATTCACAAGTCGGGATCTCTTGTTCCCCTGCTTGATATACTGACATCCTGGACGGGTGACGTCCAGGTATCAGAAGTCCATTGTTTACGAAAAGATGCACCGCATGCCCTTGCAAAAGGCATCAGAAAGAGATCCGTACTCCTATAGTATATGAAGACAAGCATAGTTGTAAGTACTCACGAATGCTAACATCGGGTCGTATGCAAGTTGTATTAGGTTATTTTAATTATAATCATTTTTATAATAAATATTTTGAAAAAACGATTGTTGGATTTGGTAGTTCTCTTGTGTATGTCATGTTTATCAAAAATTACAGTGATACAACAATCCGTTTCAGAAAAAACGGACGGTGAAAAAATAGTGACATTTTGAAGAATAAAAAAGACAGTTTTTCATATATATTGACATTTTTCAAAAACTGACTATCGAATCATAATAATTTTTTACAGATATGACATACATAAAAGAGATATCAAATCCAACATCAATTTTTCAAAATATACTATACGAATGGTTATAATTGAGAAGATCCGATGCATGTTGCATCAGGTCAACCTAACCTTAGTATTCCCGTGTAAGTAATTATTTTTATTTTTAGTTTTTAAGGCTCCTCTCTAGTAAGTGGATGGGAAGCCCAATTAAGGATGTCATACAAGGACCTTCCTCGTGACTGGATTCATTGAATTGACATATCGCCTTTCTTGCATGGATGTGGATTTGATACTCAACCAAATATATCCGTTTTGAAACTTTTAAATCCGTCCATTGACATTTTTAACAAGTCAGTTACCCATGATTTATAGTGCCAACTAATTAATTTGACCAAAAATTTCTTGTTAGAATCGGTTTCATTAATAATCACATGCATGCTTGAAGAACTAATTAACTTATCTAAACTTTTTGTATTCAAGTCATAATTATCTTGCTAGTTGCACTTGCCAGGATCGACCAAGTGGGGGATTTGATATTTTGAACTAGCTGCTATAGGATTTCCTGCCACTAATCCATTCCAAATCAACATCTAATCTTTGAAATTAACCTGCAATTATAATTCATCAATCAACCAATTAAGAGCAAAGAAGATTCAAATTCCATGCCTTGTACGTAATTCCAATCCATTTGTTGTTTACAGCTAGGAATTAATCCAAACCTAATTAGTTGGAGAAGTATCTTTTCATATAACGCTTTAGTTACATTGAAATCATATTTTCAAATATCAAAATTTTCATACTAAAAATGATTGTGCTGTCCTGCTGTTATATATGGAGTAATCTCAACAAAGTACGTAGGATGATTGTTTAGAATAACAACTCGACTCTAGAGCTAATTAAGAGATGAGAGATACTATTAGACCACAAGGAGCCACAATTTTCTCTTCTTCTTCTTCTTTATTTATTTATTTATTTTTACATGTCATGCATGCCAAAATTAGTGATCCAACCGTTGATTTCTCAAAAATGTCACTGTGAAAAATTGTGTATTTTGATTTATCAAAAATGTCAATGTGAAAATCCTTGTATTTTGAAATACTGGCATTGAATCACTGTGATTTTAGCATGCATGATATTCATATATAAGAAAATATTTAATCCAATGGTCAATTTTTTTAAAATACATACCATATACAATTAGTTAAAGGCGTCATATATGCTAACTTTAATTAAAGTCAATATATGTACACACAGGATCATTCCCATATATATATATATATATATATATATATATATATATATATATATAT
>JAESVK010000050.1:2343197-2361516 GCA_017140935.1 Hamamelis virginiana | reverse complement strand
ATATATATATATATATATATATATATATATATATATATATATATATCATGTATACCAAAAATCATAGTGATCCAACGGTTAAATTTTAAGAAATGTCACTATAAAAAATTGTTATGTTTTAAATTAATAAAAAAACTAATAGTTCTTCAAAATTATATTTTTTAAAAAACTAACCGTTGGATCACTCCGATTTTTTTCATACATGACAAACATAAGATAAGTATCTAATCTAACGGTCGGTTTCTCAAAATTTTCTATTTACAATTGTATTTGAAAACGGGGTGTAAATATAGGTGTCAAAATAGGATGTAAGGGGAACCTGTCCCATATATATATATATATATATATATATATATATATATAATATTAGCAGAAAATCAACAAGTTTATGAGTTAATTAAGGATCCAAATTTATGTTTGGTCAATCACAAATAAGATATTAATTTGTAGTCCCACTTGTTTCATTCCATAGACTAAATTTGTGGACAAGAACTTGCTACGCGTTAATGCAATGACAAGTTTGTTATGTTGGCAGATTTTTCTGCTCAAGATATGCTGGTTAGCTGTCTGATACTTTGCAGATGTTGCCTTATTTGTTGGGAGTCTTTAATTACAGCACCAGACAATTATCTTTTGACACAGAAGGCTTTGTTAGTGATAGAGGACATCAAATCTTGGCTACTGGCTAGTACGTGCCAAATTAATTAATTTGCAAAACATTATTTGCCCTTTTAGTTTTTTTGTTTTCACCATTTTGGAAGCATTATTTGTTCTTTTGGATTCCTTTTGGTATGATAAAAATGATACCAAGGGAGAAAGAATATAGGCAATTGGATAAGGGGTATAATTATGATTTGGTGGGTATGCTATATTTTTTTAGGCCCTGTTTGTATTAGCTTTGTCTAAAGTAACTTTTAGAAAATGTATATACTTAAAACAATCTAAGGTCATTGAACGGGAGTCCCAGGACACAAAGTCCAAAAGATCGTTTGTATACGACTCCAGGCACTTATGCCGATGAAATTAAGACCGTTGGCCTCAACTGCCTAGTCAGTCACGACTTTATGGATGATTAGGCGATTGTGTGAAAGTCTAGGGTTCTACTCGATCTCTAGGTTCTATGTATGAAATGTCTAAAACGAACTAAAATCTTACATTAAAATTGAAATTAAACATGAAGTAGATGAAAGTATTGTACATGAATTTGCTAGAAAAGGAAATTACATTGATAGATGAAATATATTCATTTTTTTCCCTCTTAACATGTGGCATTCCACTATTTTAATGGTAAATTTTAGTGTGAACATAAAACTATTTCTTCATTTATCTCTTTAAAATTATGTTCAAATAAACTCTTAGCATATAAAAAATTTTATACTAAAAGTGATATATTGTGGAAAAAGTTTGGGGTAGACCTAGCTTGGGGCAACCATTTTATGGGCTCATTTGCATTAGCTTCTCTTAAAATCACTTTTAGAGCTCAAAATTCCATTTGATGTAAGAGATGGGATGACAATCACTTTTAGATCGATGACTTGGAGGGTTAATAGAATGGTTGACAAAATTTGCATACAAGAAATTATTGTAGTAAAGTTACACTAGAAGACCTCAACTTTAGCCACAATCGCTTCTAGTATAAGAATATGTGAAAACATATTTGAATATAACTCTAAAAATATATGTAAAAATATATATAATTATCTAAAAGTGACTTTAGAAAAAACTAACTCAAATATAACCTATACCTCTCAAATAGTTTAGAAGTGATTATCACTTATCTTTTCAGATGATCAAGTGAAATTTTGAATTCCAAAAATAATTTTTGGCAAATTATTCCAAACGGGGCCTTAGTATTTGCTGGTGTGAAGCCATTAGGATTTTGGTGCTGGTTATGTTTAAGAAAGCTGCTTTACTTTATTTAGATCGACAAAATGTCATTAAGTTTGATTAATTAAGACGTAAACCACTGTTCACCACCTTCTTTTACAGGGAACTTGGAGACATATTAATTGCTTAAAAAAGTGATTAAGATAGTTCTCTCTCTCTCTCTCTCTTCCAAAGATTTTGATTCACATTAAATTTGAAAAAACAAAGAAAGAAATCCATAAATGCATGTGCTGAGAAGCAATCCCTGAATTGACAATTGACATATACATGAACCTACTACTTTCTTTCTCATCATGAATCTCTTACTTCTTTATGCACAGTTCAACCGATTTATGCCTGTAATTTTCCCGACCCATTGGTTCCTCTACTCATCCAGCTAATTTCTGTTTGACCTTTAGGAAAGTGCTCTATTTTCTTTATGATTTGAAAGAAAACTGCAATATTACTGCAACTTTGCATCTTTTGTTTTTTTTCTTTTTTCTATTCTTTTTTCCTTTTGAGAAAGGCCTAGCTAGACAGATCCTTAGGTTCCGTTTGGCTGTCAGGAAAGTAATGCGGGAAAGTGAAATGGAGGAAAGGAAAGGAAAAGGAAGGAAAATGTAACTTGCTTTTCCTCAAGTGGTTGGTTTAAAGGAAAAATGCAAGAAATTAGAAGCCTAAAACTTAAATTTTTGCGATGCATTTTCCTATACAAAAAAATACATGATGCATTTTTGGAAAAAGTACTTTCCTACAAGAAAGAGTTGGTGATGGAATCCACAACTTTCCTACCTTTCTCCCTGACAACCAAACGCATAAAAAATGAAGATATTTTCCTTTTCCTTTCTTTTTCCCATAAAACCCCATCAATCAATCCCCCTCATTTTAAGATTCAACAACTCAATCCGAATCCTCCATCTCCTAAGAGGTGAAACTTACTGTTAGGCTACAATAACTATTTGTTCACTTTACATTTGATGGCATCTACTTTGTGAGAACCAGCCACTAGGATTCCATTTGTATTAACTTTGGCTAAAGTCATTTTTGGATCCGAGATCTATCTTTTTTCACATGTGCTTTTAGAGTTACATTCAAACCAGCTCTTTACATATTAAAAATTTCATACTATAAATAATCATGACAAAAGCTAGGAGCAATTTGGACCAACCATCCTATTACTCCTTGAGTCGCCTAAGAGCGAAATCTTACTGTTATCAACCTCCCATCTACATGTGAAGTTTTGGAGCTACCTCATTATTGGGCCTTGATGAGGCCCATTAGACAAATAAAAATGCAAGGACCTGCTATATAGCCCTCAACCAGTGATGTAGATATTTGAGATGAGAAATGGTTCACCAATATACCCTTGTTCTACAATTATCCATTACCTCAATGTGCTGGGTTGGGCCTGGATTTATACGCGCGCCTGTTTAATCTAATTATTAGGCCCTTAAGCCGCAAGTAGTCAAAACTAGGCCCAGACCATTGATGCTTGATTAGAATTAATATTATGATTATTTTATTCGAATAAAATTGATTTTTACTCATTTGAATATAATTTATTATAAAAAAGATCATGTGCACATATGTTGAAGTCAACGTGATGCCTATAATTAATTGTGAGATATGTATTTTGAAAAATCAATCGTCGGATTAAGTTCTCTTTTTATGGATGTCACTCGTACCAAAAATCACATCGATCCAATGTCAGTATCTCAAAATGCAGACCGTACAATTTTTCACATTAACATTTTTTTAGAAATCAACCACTAAATTTTTGTGATTCTTCACATGTATTGTATGCATAAGAAGAATATATTTGGTTTTTCAAAATACTTATCTTACAATTAGTTAAAGGCATTACGTTGACATTAACTAAATTGTATCATTCCTATTTATTCTTAATCTATATCCATATAAATTGTATCACTATTATATGTTTATTCTTAATCTATATCCATATAAAATATGTCACTATTATATTGATTTTATGAATAGGTTTGGGCTTTGAACATCCCTCATTTTAATATCTTAAGCTTGGGCTAGATTAATGGTTAATTAGGTATGAGTGTACAAGAATTCTAGTGAGAAATTGTGAATGAGGTGCCGCATCAGTCCATTGTTTGAAAAAATATGAAAAATAATAAGCAAATTTTTATACGCTAATATGATAATAATTAATGAAAAAGTGTTGCAAAATAAATTAGAATTTTGAGCATTTTTTATCAAATTCTTGGTAAAAAAAAATGGAATGGCAACAGGAGGTGTGACCGTGTTTGAATGGAGTGGCATTAGTTGGGGTATATATATATTGTTTTAATTATAAACAGTTATATTTTAAATGGTCTAATTCCAATGGTAAGTTTACTGTAACATATGAATATAAAATAATAAAATATATCACCTCACCTCTTAACTCACTCTCGGCATTTAATGTGTCAGTAGTGACCGATCGAGTTAAAGTGTATGTGAAGTGCTCCATTCGAGTAACAATTGCTAGTGGCTGATTGAAGTTTGACACTAAATACCTCACTAAAGTGTCCGCAGCAGATGCCCTAATGTGAATGATGGCATGGTATACCGTGCCACATTTATGCAATTTACACTCCACCCCTAAATATCTCTTTTTATAACTACCTATTCAAATCTCTCCCTCACTAACTTTTAAATGATCACTGGCCTTTTCAAATTAAAATATTTTAACTTACCCCGTAATTATTTTCCATTTTTATATACTATTATTTTCTTTTTCAATCCTTGTGCTTATTTATACAATTAGTTTGTCATCATAAAAAATGCAGTCATTTGAAAAATCATGTTTTATCTACAAATGAGTAAACATTTGAAAGAAATTTGATTTAAGTAAGAATATTTTACTCTATTTAGTAGAAATTCATATTAGAAAACTTTTATCGTGTTGATGAAATTTAGTGAAACTATTTTTGAAAAATTGAGTTAGATGACTTAAAAACAAATTAATAATGTTTACATATAATTTTAATTTAATTACAAAGCCTATTTATTGTGGCTGATGGAATTTTATGAGACAATGTATACTTATATACTTTTACAAATATATAGGAATATTTTGATTAATCAAAAAAAAAAAAAAAATTTCAAGATTCACACTTTTATATATAGCAGTAATAGTAATGGTATTGCTTGATGTAAGGATGAACACTTTGAGGTGCCCTTGGGGTCTTGAATGTTGACTCTTTATATTCACACTTTATTTTCATATTGTTACACTCCAAATTGGTACATGTTGACCTATGTGGGAGGGTCGATGCATAACAAGTCAAGTTCTTATTGTATCAAAAGTTAACTAGTGTGTATACTTAGAATACTCATTAAGATAACTCTACTTTGAATTTTAAAAGGAAAATTGAATGTCACATCAACTAATCAATGAATTCAAAAACAATAATGAAAATGGAGTCGTAACCTTTAAAAAAAAAAAAAAACAGATATTTGGCAAAAAGTCTAATCCTAAATTAATTTATTCGCTAAAGTCCTCTCACATTTTTTTTACTTTGAAAAGTCCTAAGTAATACAATTTTACCGCCTAAGATCCTAATTTTTAAAAACCTATTTATTTAATCGACAGAATTGCTCTTAAATTCCCAGCCTCCTTCCCGATGCCCTCTTCCGCCTCATACTCCCATTTTTCTTCTATCATGTTCTCTCTCCTCCATCTCTCTCTTCCTATCTTTCTCTATTTTCCATCGTCGCTCTCTCTCTTTCTCTGCAGAGTCTCTCTAAGTTTTTCCCAGACGTCAACAAACTCAACCTTGGATTGCCGACGTTGAGCTCGTCGGTGTGGAAAATCATCAATATTCCGTAAGAAATTGTGCCAAAAAATCACCATTCGAAGAGCTGAAATCGTCATCTTTCCTGCCAACCCTCACCGTCTACTCCATGGAAGAGCAATTGAAGCTTCGAGTAGGGGTCAACCATGTTTGTCGTTGGGGGGATCGAAGAGCCTGCATCAGATTTGGATTCGCCAGAGAAAGTGTCGGACGGAGAAGCAACGATGAGATCATTGCCGCTAATCTGCAAATGCTTCGACTCGTCGGCCGATCTATAACTACAATTGCTATAGCAACTATCGTTGCTACTAATTCCAAATTTTCGTTCTTCTATTTGAAATATCTCCCTGGTTTCTATTGGGTATGCCTTCGTTTATCGTGGCGATGAGGCTTGAAGTCCAAGCCTGTACTGGCATTCCAACAATTATGCCTATATTGATGAGAAAAATCACCATTTGTGTTATTTTTGTCATCGGATATTTTTTCATTAGAAAAATTAATTTTTTGTTTGGTTGGTGAGAAAATGGAGGAAAAAAGAGATTGTTTTTTATTGTATTTTTTTTTTTAAAAAAAATTGATACGGTGAACTGTGATTCCGGCATAGGAACTCGGGGTTCCGACGTAGTGAACTCTGGGGTTAGATATAATGAACTCAAGTTCCAACGTAGTGTCCTTGAGTGTCTGAGATAATGAACTCTAGGTTGGGGTTGAAGGTTGTTTGGGAAATGAATGATATTTTTGTCCAATTCATACAAAAAAGAACTTGTCATTTTGGCATGAAAGATTTTTTTAGAGGATTTTTGGCATGAAAATCTTATAAAGGAGGACCTTTGGCCAAATTCCGCTAAAAAAGAGTTATGATGTCAGTCTCTTTGTATTATTGATATAAACTCTTATTTTTAAAGAAAATAAAAACTATTATTTTCTTTTAGATAAGGTCTACAAAACTTATCTTTTTAACTTTATAATCTTGCGATCTTAAAATTATGAGAATTATTTTAAAAAATAAAATAAAAAATTGTAAACTAAAACTCATAGATTTAACAAAAATTGTATGAGCTAAATCAAAATTTTGATGAGGAGAATTTTTCAATTTTTTTTATATGAAATTAGATTGAAATATCTAGTTCTTGATTAATAAAAGAAATCATTGATAATTTTAAAAGGGAAAATTCCATATGTTTGTCCTTCATTTTTTTTTTCTAATGCATCTGACCAACTTGAAATAACTATTTCAAGAAAATGACCGTTGGATTTGATGTTCCATTTATACTTATCAAGAATGCAAAAATTCACATTCATCTGATGATCGGTTTTTGTAATTTCTTAAAAAATTGAAATATCATGACAAATTTGTGAAAAACGATCACAGTTTATTTTTTGAAAAACCGATCATTGGATTAATGTAATTTTTTGCATTTATGATACATATATGTGGAGCATCAAATCCAACTATCGTTTTCTCAAAATAGTTGTTCCAAGATGGTTAGATGCACTAAGAAGGACAAATAGGGAGGACGAATAGAATTATCCTTGTAAAAGATATTAGGATTGAAGATAAGAGATATATGTTATAGCTAGCATTTCTTTTATTATGAGATAGAATGTGCAGAAATAGTGTGTGTAACGTCACTATAAAATCGATTAAATCAGAGAGTAACATTTGACCACATGTATGATGTGATGCCCACATATAAATTATAAGAAGATGCGAAGATGCTAATATAAGGTGCACCTAATGCAAAATTATGTCAGGTAACCTTCATAAAGGTAGTAGAACATATTTTAAAAATTGACCATTGGATTAGATACCCTTCTTATAAATGTCATGTCTTTTAAGAATCACGGTGATCCAATGGTGGTTTTTTTGAAAAATATGACAATGAAAAACTGTGACTTTTTTATTCTTCAAAATGTCACCAATTTTTCACAATCAATTTTTTTTTTTTTAAATAATCATCTGTTGGATCACAGTGATTTTTGGCAGACATAACATTCATAAGAAGGATATCTAATCCAACAATCGATTTTTCAAAATATGTTCTGCAACTGCCCCTACGGAAGTCACCTAACGTAAAAATTGCGTCGGTGCACCTTATATTAGCATGTGAAAGTTGTATGATAAATTGTTTTAGGGTAATTTGGCCGAAAGTCCTACTTAAGAAACATTTAATGCGAAAAATCCTTCTAATATTTCTTTCCTTTGTAAGCTCCTATATAAAAATTATTTCATGTGAAAAGTTCTAATCTTTTTTTTTTTTTTTTTTCAAAATGGCATAACTATCTCCGGGTGTATTTTCATTATCCTGTGTGTATTGTCATTGTCCTAAGTGTTTTTTCACTAGGTTTTTTTTTTTTTTTTCACTTCGGTTTTTTGTGTTTTTAGTGTGATTTTTTGGTTTTTTACCTTTTTTTTTGTGTGAGTTTTCAATGTGCTTTTTTGGTTTTTAACAGACATTTTGATTTTATTTTGATTTTAAGATGAGTTTTTTACACTTTTTGATTTTGTACATTGAAAAGGAAATTATCATGAAATTTAACATAGAATCAATCATAGAAAACTTTTGGGATTTAAAAGAACGCCGAATTCCATTTTGATTGATAATTGGATTGAAATGTACTAAGAAAAAATCATTTTTTTGTTGTCGAGGCTCAATATATTTCTCATGTTTGAAATTTGAAAATTTTTGTTTTTAATGTTGGCACCTCCCAATACAAAATCCTGGCTCCACCCTTGTCACCGAGGGTTTAGTAGATTTGAAGATGCAGTTGCGGATCAAAGCGGAAAGTCGAAATAGTTGCAAGATCTGCAACAGTTATGAGATCAAAGTGAAAGGTCTAAAGATGCAGTTGTAAAAATGTCTGTAGCAAAGGGACAATCTCGCAATAGATCGATGTGAAGACGAAGGTGAGGCAATCCAACACCATGTTTCCTTCTCTCTCTCTCTCCGCGTTGTGCTGTGTTGTACGTGTTATGTTTAATGGAAAGAACGCGTGGAGGAAGAAAAATGGGACGCAGGGCATTTTTCTCCAAAGATGGTAAAAGGACATTTCGCAGTGTTGTGTTATGTTCAATGGAAAGAACATGTGGTGGAAGAAAAATGGGACGTGGGGCCTTTTTGTCCAAAGATGGTAAAAGGACATTTCGAAATAAAAATATTTTAGTAGAATCTTTTTACATTAAATTTTTCTTAAATACTTCCTCCGTCCTATAAAAATAGGCATCTTCCAAAAAACACGAATATAAAAAAAACTCATTAATACATTGATTTATAATTTTTTTCCTTTTATTTCCAAAACTATTTTTTTTCTACAATTATATTTAGTGTCATGTCAGTGGGTTCTTGGAATAATAAAGGTAATATCTTTGTTGGACGGAAGGAGTAACATCTATCACAAAAATACCAAAATTTTTTAAATACTGTATAATAAAATTATATGACCGTACGCAAGAAAATTTGCGTATGCTTCCCAAAAATATAAAAAAAAAAGAAAAAGAGCTTGCGTGCAGCGCATCTAATGGACGCGAGTCAATTTAATACGGAACAGGAAGACTGAGCGACGTACACGTTAATGGACAAAAGCCTCTGAACCATATCCATTATTACTTCACTTTATTTATCATGTCTTGGGGCTGCTCGGATGTCTCATCCAACTTTGTCTTCCAAGTCTTGCCATTATTTTGTGGTCCTTATACATGCTTTTAGGTGTATTCAAGCAAATGCAACAATATATCATACTGGAACATTTGCCTGTAAAGGTTTCCTACTCAACTTCCTCTTCACTAATGTTGCTTGTTTTTGTTTACTGGAGCAGAAATCCTGGCATAGGATTGTCATTTTTGCTAAATGCCTTTCTTCTTTTTTTTTTTTTTTTTTTTTTTTATAACTCCTTATGTACCTGGCATTATCTTAGGATATTATGTTTGCCATCTTTTTCTTAATCCATTCTTTGTGTTGTGTTTATTTACAGATATGGATGCAACTGTTAGTCAAAGTCTGTATCCATTGCACCGCTGTAAAACTCTTCACCTGGTTTGTGCTGATATTGACCTTTTTGTTTTCAGTTTTGTAAAAAATAATTTCGGCTTGTTGATTTGCAGTTGCTACATACTTGGTTTGGAGGATCCTTCTTGGTCTTTCAATTTCTTTTAAAGGCATTTTGGCTTAGTTAAACCTTAAATACTTAATGAAGCTTTTTTCTTTTATTAAAAAAAAAAAAACAATAAATACAGGTGAGACATGCACAAGGAATTCACAATGTGGACGGAGAAAAGGACCATAGTGCATACTTATCTCAAGAATTTTTTGATGCACACCTTACCCCTCTAGGCTGGCAGCAGGTAACGGCCTGTTAGATGCGGTTCAATTTCCATTTCATAACTCCTATGGTCTTGTGCAATATATTTGTTTATAAAAGTTGAATATTTTTTCCTGCATAATGATTTTCTGGTGTGAGTTCTGGGTCTTTGGCTTTTCAGCATAGAGAGGATGTTTCAATAAGATCTTTTAGGAACATTTAATTTTACAATTGTTCTGGATGTGCTCTTTAATAATAAGTTTTTAATCTTTCGATGAAGAAGAAACGTACCAATGAGAATTAGTAATCTAATGATGTCGTGGTATTGTAACAGGTTGATAATCTACGAAAGCATGTTCAAGCATGTGGACTTTCCAAGAAGATTGATTTAGTCATCGTTTCCCCTTTATTAAGGTATTAGTTTGCCAGAATTTCAGATTCTTGCTGAGGTTCTTCTATTTGGGATTCATCTGTCAAATGACTGCGACTACATATGATTTAATTTGAACCAATTACTTTTAATTATCTCTTATCAAGAGGGCTGCAAATGAACAGAGCCGTTCATGAACAGCTTGGACTTGACTCACTGCTCGTTCTAGATCATTCGTTAACTTAATTGGCCAAGCTCAAGCCCAATTTAGAAGCTCGTTGTTAAACAAGTCGAGCCCAAGCAAGAGTAGGATCTACTCGAGTGGGCTTATGAGCTTAAGGTGATAGCTTTTTACTTAGCTTTATGAAATTTCGTGACTACTTATTAGATTCATCAAACAAGCAACGGTTGGCTATATTATAAAACATTAATCCTTTTACATAAGAATCATAAAATATTATTAAGAGTGCTAAAATGTTATTTCAGAATTCAATAGGTCTGTCCTTTCTCAGTACATGATGACAGCATATGTAATGTCACAGCATCTATGTCTATCCTGTTGACATTAGTCCTGTTTCAGAAAAAAAAAAAAAGAAAAAAGAAAAAGGTTGTGGGAATGTGATGCATGAGTAGTCACTGCATGTTTGTGAGAACAAGTTTAAATGGCTCACAAATCTGGCCGAGTTGAGGCCAAGTGAACATTAGGAAGCTTAATCCAAGCTCGAGCCAAGCTTGAGCATGTGATAATTAAATAGTGATCTTAAAATATGATGCTTTAACTGAATACTGGACTTTTGACAATCTAGCGATGTTGATTCAAATTCATTTGTTGATTCTCGTTAATTATTATGTGGCATTATGTGTGAGCACCTGCACTCATGCTTATTACATGCATTTTTACAATCTGTTTTTGTTATTTTATATATATATATATATATATATATATATATATATATATGTATGTATATATATATATATATATATATAGAGAGAGAGAGAGAGAGAGAGAGAGAGAAATAATCCTGTCAGCATGAGGCCGATAGGTAATTGTCGAATACCTATTTTGAAATACTGATCATTGGATTAGGTACTATGCATATGTACTATGCATATGCCAAAAATTACAGTGATCCAATAGTTAGATATGTCACCAACGAAAAATGTGAAAGTTTCAGCGGTCAAAATTTTTCACAGTCTATATTTTGAGACTCTGACATCATATCACTATGATTTTTTGCTTACGTGACATCCATAACAAAAGTATCTAATCCAACGGTCGGTTTTTCAAAATACATGTCCCACAATTAATTGAAGGCGAAAATCAGCATGTGTGCACCTGATCGGGACTGCATATATGTATTTTTTCAGTCTCGATCTAGTTAGCATATGTTTATATCTTATGTAAGCATGAAACTAATAGATAATTGTAAGATACATATTTTGAACAACTGACCGTTGGATTAGATATTCTGCATATGGATGTCATGCATGCCAAAAATCATAGTGATCCAATGTAAACATCTCAAAATACAGACAGGAAAAACTGTGACCCTTGAAAATTGTCATAGTTTTTCTTAATGACATTTATGAGAAACTGACCATTGGATCACTGTGATTTTTGGCATTCATAACATACATAAGTCTATATCTAATCCAACGGTCGCTTTTTCAAAACATGCATCCCACAATTATCTACTAGCTCATTCTTCCATAAACTTATGTAAGCATATGCTTACTTGATGATATATATATATATATATATATATATATTACTGTTATATGCCTGGTTATGACTTGAATCTATTAATTGTTTTCTTTCAGAATTTTTTTTTAAAAAAATATTTTACATATATATTCTATTTTTGGAAGGGACTTCAAGTGTTTCAGTTGTCCGAAATCTTGTAATATTGATAATGATAACTGATGTGTACATTGCAGGACCATGCAAACAGCAGTTGGAGTTTTTGGTGGTGAAGGCTACACAGATGGGATAAATGTACCTTCACTAATGGCAGAATATGTGGGGAATAGTGGTCGTTCTGCGATTTCTAGTCTAAATTGCCCACCATTTCTAGCAGTGGAGCTGTGTCGCGAACGCTTGGTATGGCTTGTTACATCTAATAAAGGCTGCCTAGATCTTCATACAGTTTTTCTTTTTCTTTTCTGTTTTTTTTCTTTTTTTTTTCTTTTTTTTTTTTTGGGGGGGGGGGGTGGGGTTGGGGTTTTAATTTGGCTTTGGGTTTGTTTACAGAAAGAGTGCAATTATTTTTATATTTAAATATAGAGAAAATGATCAAAAGGACCCTAAATAGAATCTTATTCATATCTTATTTATCAAGTAGTCCAATGAATAAGATTCTATACCAATTGTCCCATACAGATCAAATTTAAAGTCAACTAGTACCTTAAATTGTATGTTATACCCATAATCTTTATTTTAAACAAGTTGTTTATTTTTTCCATATTGATGAACGTTTTTTATTTGAATTATATGCTGAATGTGACTTGGATATGATAAGTTTTTTTTTTTTTAATTTGAATTGTGATTTAAGATAATCCTTATTTTAAGCAAGTTGTTTATTTTCTCCATATTGATGAACATTTTTTTATTTTAATTATATGCTGAATGTGATTTGGATATGGTAAGTTTTTTTTTTTTTTTTTTTTTGAATTATGATTTAAGATATTCTGGATTTACTTCATTTCGATTTCAGTTTTCGGTGACTGTCTTCCCTTCCAGTGTATCATATTCCGGCGAAATTACTGTCATGTATAGATGTATACATCATGTCTTTATAAAAAAACACTTTACCCAAATTACGATATATATACTTTATCCAAAAAAACATGCATTCATGTATACATCATGTCTTTATAAAAAAAAAAAAACTTTACCTAAAGTACTGTATACTTTACCCAAAAAAAACATGTATACGTCAAAGAAACAAAGGCTTGCATGTATACATGAACCATGACTTAGAAAACAAAACCAGGGGCAAATATTATTAGAGTTACAGAGAATAGTAGGAAAAGATCAAAGATCTTGAAGGCATCCTAATGAACAAATTAGTTGTGTAAAAAAATTTATAGGAAAGCTTTTTTCAGATTAAACATATTAATCAAACGAGAAATCTTCAATTTACAATATTACTTGCACAACTAGTTGATTTTACAAATAGATTTATTTTGGCTGAATCCCTGTTTGGATTTTGAACCATGTATACTTTGTGAAGTTCCCTAACTAAGGTCAGTCACTACAAATAGAGCCTTGCATGTATACATGGATTTTGAACCATGTATACTTTGTGAAATCCATGTATACATGCAAGTCTATGTTTCTCTTATTTCTTTTGGCGGAGTCCATATTTCTGTGTGACTTTGTTTCATGTATACATTGTTCATGTATACATGGTTCAAAATCTATATGTGAAGTTCCCCAACAGGTGGAGAGAAACAGTATCATAACCACCAGCAGCGCAAGCATGTCATTGTTATTTGTGAGTTGTTCTCAATCGTTCTTTCGCTCGAACCATCCTGACAATTTTCCCGCAAACAAGAAATTTCCAATTCTAAGCACTCCCAGTTTGGGTTCTTCTCTGAAGTTATCACCAGTTGTTTCTCCAAGATTTTTGGGAAGATACCGATTTCGTGCAAAATCTGCTCACCAAGAAAGAGATACTGACGAACTGCCTACCCAAAATTATCGGAAAATGTTGCAGTTTCCACAAATGGAAGCAACCCATCAACCAGTTTATTGTCTGTTCTTTGTCCTTTGCTTAGGCTATTCTCTGTAAGTCTCATATTCACTGCCGTCAGACGCTTCGTTGTCATGCTGGAGAAGTCGTTGGTTTGAATGAGAATAGTCGCCGACCGTTTCAAAGTTTAAAACCCTACAAACCCTTCCCCTGAAATCTTGGAAGGTGATATGTGAAGCAACTTACCAATAACCCTTTAGTTTCCTATATTCGTGGCTTGTAAAAAGGAAACTGAAATCGAGATGCTTGCGCCGCATTTTGAATGCACAGATAAAAGGGGTATTTTTGTCTACTTTTCTTAAATAGCACCGAATCATTTATTTGCTATATTATGAGGGGCCTATTGGTATAAGCCTATGATATCAAGGTCCTTTTAGTATAAAACCCTTAAGTCTATGACTTGCCATGTACTTTTTGATATTGCATCTAATGACCAACATAAAGAAATGTGGAAATATAGTAAATTGGGGCTTTCGGAAGTTTTCTTTTTGCCATTTTTTTTTGCTTTTTTGTTACATTTACTGTTTTTTTGTTTAGGGGATATCTTTTATTATGTTCGCATCTAAATCTGCATGTTTCTTTACTCATGTTAACTTTTACTACAGGGAGTTCATCCTTGTGATAAGAGGAGAAGCATCAAGGAGTATCAGCCTCTTTTTCCTGCAATTGATTTTCACTGGCAAGTGCATAACAAAAAGTTGGATTTTACCTTTGAAAAATGATTATCATCTTCTCTTGTGACTGTTATTTTTTAGTTGATAACCTTAAGTTGTTAAATTGATAGGAAGATTTTCCATGGATAATGTTTTAATTTCTTTTCAGATAGAAAATGATGAAGATATTTTATGGAAGGCTGACATTAGAGAGAAAAATGAAGATGTCGCTGCTCGGGGAATGAAGTTTTTGAACTGGTGACTGCCTTTCTCTTTTTACCAATATAACAAAGGGTCAGATTTCATGTGTGGATAAAATACTAAAATGAAAATTTTACAAATCTGACAGCTCAATTATCTCATAAAATCAAAAGTAGCATGGCCCTCTAAAAATTACATGTGAAAGTTACCAAGGGAGCTCGTGCCCCAAAGTTTTATGGTTTCATCTCAACCATTTCTTTATGTTGATTGAACCCTAGACATGCAGACAATGTGAGTCATGTGGTTTCATAATTGGTCTATGGTTTAATGAGGCATAAACATGCTGTAATCAGAACCTACACTGCGAGTTGTTCAGGGTACTACTATTTGATAATTTTCACCATCTTTTTTTTTTTAATAGGGGCTGTTTGTCATCCCATGGAAACGAAATCACTGCCTTGAGTTGTCCATGGCATTTTGAATCATCCTATTTAAGCCATTTACATTATTTTAGGAGGTCAAGTTTATAATGGCTTATTTTGTTTTTGCAATGTCCCCACTCTGTTACTATATATTTGCGACTTGAAATATTTGAGGAAGGTGAAGTTGGAATCTCAATTTTTTCCCTGGTGAAAAGTTGGAATCTCTTTTCATGGGACATCCAAATACCTCTTGATTTTTTCATGGTACTTGTGCTATTTTCTCTAATGTGTGGTTCTTTTATATCCTTGCTTGCTGTTATTCTGTGGAATTTAATGTGCCTAGACGTCCAGCGTACACATTTGTCATTGACTAAGAGCTAAGGCAGAAGGGACTGTAGGCAGCTCCATGAAGTTCTCTTTATTTTATTTTTCCGCAGGTTATGGACACGGAAAGAGAAGGAGATTGCAATTGTTACCCACAGTGGATTCTTGATTCATACCCTAAGTGCGTTTGCAAATGATTGTCATCAATCAGTGAAGAGTGAAATATGCACAAAGTAAGTGTTATATTGGCTTTTTCACTGTGTTGTAGTGAACAACTTAAAGTAATGTGTTGTAGTGAACAACTTAAAGTAAGTGTTTGTATTGCCTTGTTCATTATGTTGTAGTGAACAACTCGAAATACATGACCAGAATTGGTTGTTTTCTCTTTGCTTAATTGCATGTCACGTGATTTGTTTGATACTGCCATCCTCTCTCTTCATTATCTTCTTTTCTCTTCACACTTCTTGAAACCTCTGATATCCACCAGAATAAATTCCCCACATAATTTGCCCATTTTTGGAACTGTATTCATCTGTATTGTTTTCAAAATTTACCCCAACCTAAAATAATATTAATAAAAAGGAAATAAACACCCCCTCCCCCTCCCCCTCCCTCCCTTTTGTTTTGATTCTCAACAGATATAAAACTGACCACTCATGTTCAATGAATTGAAATAACACATGTAAAATGCATACCTACTCACACGGATTAAATTACTGCTTTAGGACTTGACTAATCTGAGATATCTGCAATTTGTGTATGCAGCTTTGCCAACTGTGAACTTCGTTCAGTGGTCATAATTGACAGAGGGTGAGTAATGTCATTTGCAAGACCTAGAAAATTTGCTATTCTTGCTTATTCATAACTCTCATTTTTGAAATTTTTGATATGCAGTATGATAGGGACAGATTCCTCAACAACCAACTATCCTGGAAAAATTCCAGCTGGCCTTGATCTCCCAAGTGATGTTGCAAAAGAGAATCATACAGGGAAGTGAGTTCCTTAGTAATTATGTAGCCCGTATTAGTGGGAAAATAAGAAACTTGGTCCCATATCCGTAATATGATTATCCAGATAAGTATTTGCTTAGGTATCATAGGAAATTCTGAGATTCATTTTATGCAAGGGGGTTAGATTTAAGAGATGTAGGCGCCTATTCTTTCTGGGATGAAGACATGAGAAATTGAGTTAACCCAACTAAGATAGCTTTATATAATTGGACTCGGAAGGTACTTGTTTTTGTTTAAAGTATATGAACATTTGGAAGATGTTTCTTTCCACGAGTATAAACGTAGTTATGTAGCTTTATCCTCCTTTTTGGCACAAAGTATATGCGTGCGTGGGTGTATGAATTTTTATATTTGGTTGTCAATTGAACCTTAGGTTGGCCCAACTCACCAAAACTTTTACCCGCATGAGATTCATGGCAGGGTCAGGATTTTGGTTGGTGCCCAACAGCATAGAGCTGATAGTCTATCTTATAAAAAGAGTTTCACGCAGTGATCTGTCTATTGAAGTGTGCTTTGATCCACCCATAATGTTCACGTCAATATGAAGTGAACAGATACTATCTATTCAATTGGTAAATCACAACCTGTTTTACCAATGATTTTCCAAAGCAGGATCAGAGGTACTAGTGGCACCATTTGGTTCCCCGCGCACCCAAATTTGCAGCCAACACAACAAGAGGGAAAAAAAAAAAAAAACCCCAAACCAACACCCCACCTATTCACTAGTCAAGTGAACAGGCGTGTCAATTCGTTGTGCAGGTGATACGGTTTAAAAATTAAAATCAAATCAACTAAATATGATGCAAAAAGATATGAATTTTATTGTTTAAAGATCATATCAACTAACCGGGTTTGGATTTGCTGTTGATCTGATACCCGATCAACGGGTGTTGATTAGCCATGGGATGCACGACACTTCAGCAACAAAAGCAATCCAAGGGTTCAGGCTTAATACGCGTCCCACGCCTGTCGTTTTGAGGAAAATGAGAGCTTTAACCGCGTTAAGGTTGGAGAATAGGAAGGAGATGGGATCACCACTTGCTCATGCTTGGCCCACATATAAATTATACGAAGATGCGGAGATGCTAATATAAGGTGCTCCAAATGCAATATTATGTCACGTAACCTTCATAAAGAGTAGCGGAACATATTTTAAAAATTGATCATTGGATTAGATACTCTTCTTATAAATGTCTTGTCTTTTAAGAATCACGGTGACCCAATGGTAGTTGTTTGAAAAATATGACAATGAAAAACTATGACTTTTTTATTCTTTAATATGTCACCATTTTTTCACAATCAATTTTTTTTAAATAATCAATTGTTGGATTACCGTGATTTTTGGCAGACATAACATTCATAAGAAGGATATCTAATCGAACAGTCGATTTTTCAAAATATGTTCTGCAACTACCCCTACGAAAGTCACCTAACGTAAAAATTGCGTCGGTGCACCTTATATTAGCATGTGAAAGCTGTATGATAAAATTTTTTTGGGTAATTTGGCCGAAAGTCCTACTTAAGAAATATTTAATGCGAAAAATCCTTCTGATATTTCTTTCTTTTGTAAGCTCCTATATAAAAATTATTTCATGTGAAAAGTTCTAATC
>JAESVK010000050.1:2320932-2343097 GCA_017140935.1 Hamamelis virginiana | reverse complement strand
TAAAAATTATTTCATGTGAAAAGTTCTAATCTTTTTTTTTTTTTTTTCAAAATGGCATAACTATCCCTGGGTGTATTTTCATTGTCCTGAGTGTTTTTTCATTGGTTTTTTTTTTCACTTTGGTTTTTTGTGTTTTCAATGTGCTTTTTTGGTTATTTACTATTTTTTTTTTTTGGTGTTTGCACTGTCATTTTTAGATTTTCACTATGCTTTTTTGTGTTTTCACTGTGTTTTTACTATGTTTTTTTTTATTATATATATATTTTTTTGTTTTTACTGTGGTTTCACTGTATTTTTATATGTTTTCATTGTATTTTTTGAGTTTTCACTGTGTTTTTATCATAGGCAATTTTTTTGTAGTTTAACAAGAGCTCTTGATGCAGTTGTTACCTTAATTTCCTAGCATTCAATTATGAAAGTGAGCTGATGTGGCATCATGAAGAAACTAACCCACATTTTGGCCAATGCCAAGCAAAAGAGCTTCTTGATCACCTCGAGAATGTGCTCGCTAACGAGCCAGTAGTTGTTAAAAGAGGACAACACATAATTCAAGTTAAAGCTTCACAAATATTGTTAGCATTGCCACCAAGCTGACGCCACTCCACCGGATCACTGTGTAAAATCAAATCACTGAGCAGGGGTGGAGCCACCTTATAGCGAAGGGGGCCATGGCACCCCTGACTCCTAGAATATATATATATATATATATATATATATATATATATAAAAGTCTATGTAGTAAATTACATGAGTTTTCCAATTGGCACCCCTAAAACAAGTTTAGGTTTTTCTCTTGGCCCCACTTGATAAATTCCTGCACACTCAGTTAGCATTCCAAAGCAAATAAATAAGTAGGGATTACAAATAGCTCTTGACTATTGGACTTCTTTTTTGTTAAAAATTAAGTGACTTTCACATCACTTCCCACTTTAATATACTTAAAACACTAAAAAATACTATGTGGCTCTACCACTTCTTCTTTTTGATCTTTTGGCTTCTATTATGTTAAAAGTTAAATGATGTTTCACATCACTCTTTTTTTAAACTTTATTATTATTATTGTGCTTGAAAGTTGAAATAATGAAAACGAACTGCTACTTTGTTTCTCTTTGTGTCAAAAGAACTTTGAAGTTGTTCTTATGGCATTCATACTTTGAAGTTTTGGGGGATTTGTGCTTACGGACAGCAATTATTTACCCATTCTTGTTTACTTTATCAGGCATGTTTTTATCCAAAAGAAATAATAAAAAATCATAGAATTATTAGAAAGATGCAGAATTTATTTTCTTTTACATAGAAGTTGTTTATTTGTTTATGTTTTTTATTTAATTATTACATGCTCTCAATCTCTTTTAAATTTTTGTTGTGCCTCTTTTACTTTATAATTTCTAACTTTGATTTGTTTCAATCAAAGAAAATATATATAAAAAAAATTTACAAGATGCAAAATTATTGTTTGTTTAATCTTGATGGGAATATGTGGTCCCTGAGCAATAGAAAGAATAATCTCTAACTTAATGTTTGTTTATTTATTTATTTTCTTTAGTTGATATATTTGTAATCCAATAGTGGGAATAGGAGGTTTGGGGTGAGCCAATTGAAAACCCTTTTGTGAATTGATTGTTGTAGTATAGTTGTAGGTTAGTTTAAGAGAAACTAAGGTCCTAGACATAATATTTAAATAATATTAGTTTATGTTTGTGGAAGATGAGTTTGTTACATACTCTTTAATTTTGTACATTGAAAAAGGAAATTGTCATGAGATTTAGCATAGAATCAATCATAGAAGACTTTCGGGATTTAAAAGAACGCCGAATTCCATTTTGATTGATAATTGGATTGAAATGTATTAAGAAAGAATCATTTTGTCGTTGTCGAGGCTCAATATATTTCTCGTGTTTGAAATTTGAAATTTTTGTTTTTAATGTTGGCACCCCCCAATACAAAATCCTGGCTCCGCCCCTGTCACCGAGGGTTTAGTAGATTTGAAGATGCAGTTGCAGATCAAAGCGAAAGGTCTGAAGATGTGGTCGCAGATCGAAGTGAAGACGAAGGTGAGGCAATCCAACACCATGTTTCTTTTTCTTCAATCATCTTCTTCTTCGCCTTCACAAACACCTCTCTCTCTCTCACACACACAAACTACCATGTTGCGTTGATATAGGTTTAGAAGGACCTTAGTCCACTTGTTTCCTTGATTTTTATTTTTTGCCTTGAAACGTGGTTTGGTGATACCTTAAACTTTCATGCTTCCTTGATAGTTGGTTTGGATGAACCTTACTCTATAATGTTGTCACATTTAGTAGTTGCCTCCATATGTGAGCGATATGACCTTGAACTACCATGTTGTCTCAATATACGGATTGGAAGGACTCTACTTTGTTATGTTGCCTTGATTCATGGTTGCTTAGACGTGTGGGTTACATAGGACCTTAAATTACTATTCATGCACTTGCATCGGCTTAGGCTGTCATTTTAGCAACTTAATTTCCAGAGAAATATTGTTTAAGAATAAATCAGATAAATTTGTCAACTTGTTGTACCTCATTGACATGGTAATTGTAATATCATATTCTGTTTGGATTTCTCCGTACTTAATTGAGTTTGCTTAGGTATTTATATATTTGCATTCTGTACCAGCAAGTCTTTCATTCATACTTGCAATCTGTACCCTAATTTTCTATCAATCATTCTATGTTGTAGGAAAAATGACAGAACCATGTGGTACTAAATGACCATTTGAGGACACTAATGAGGAGGAAAAGGAAGAACGAAAACGTCCAACTGCTTCTGAGCGAAAGAAACGTGAAATTGAAGCTGTTTATGTGAAGAAGATATGAAGAAAAGTTGCGTAGACAATTGTTGAGGGAGCTAGGGTTGTGGTTGGGGATGAGCCTGAAGTTAAGCCTGCAGCAAAGCCTATAGACAAGCCTGCATCAGAGCCTGTAGACGAGCCTGTAGCAGAGACAACATGTACCTCAGTAGGGATGGAGGTAAGAGAAGACCCCGAACCGGTGGTGCGGGGTAATGTTGAAGGATTTAGTGAATTCACTACTCCTCAAGAATTAGGGGAAGATAGTGAAGATGTTAGTGTATCAGAGGACGATAGTGAGAGCGCTCGAAGAGAATGTAAGATATTAGAATTGAATCGGAGAGTGGAAGTGGAAGTGGGAGTGGTGAGGATAGTGATACTGAGGGAGAGGAGGGTGAGAGTGATGAAGAGGGGGAAGAGGAGAGTGGGAGTGAGAGTGAGAGGGAGGAGGAAGTAGTGGTTAAGGGGAAGCGGAAAGTCGAAGGGTATATCACAGCCTTCCGGTTCTGCGACTAGGGGATTCCCCAGAGGCCCCAAGAATATGGAAATTTTGAAGGGTTTTGAAACACATGTAGCGAGATACATTTGGGATGGACAGGTACATTCTCATTTTTCTGTAATTCATAAATAAGTTATAAAGTAGTTAGCTCTATTATCATTTATCGATTTCCTAACTTTGTTCGTTTATTGTGTAGGATCGAGAACCTCTCAAATGTATACAGCATGTCACCAAAATTTATGAATGGCACTGGAAGACAGAGTGCAAGAGGTTCAAGACAAGGGTGATTAATACCCCTTTGTGCCAACTTAAACAGGTGTCCTACACCCACATAAATCGTGTTTTGATTTCGGCATTCGTCGAGCGTTGGCATCCCGAGACAAATACTTTCCACATGCCATTCGGGGAGATGACCATTACACTTGATGATGTCAAATAGATCACTGGTTTGCCTATTGTTGGAAAGGGTGTGAGGGCTAAGGATATTCGAAAGAAGGAAGCCATAAGCTTGCTGCATAAATTATTGGGAGTGAGTCGAGAAGCAGCATTGGATGAATTGAATATCAACAAATGCAATTATGTGAGGATGAAGTGGCTGAGGAAAACGTTTGGGAATAAGGCAAAGTAGAATGATTTCAATGCCGACATTGACAGGCACTTGAGGGCCTATCTTTTTTACCTCCTTAGGTGTACACTCTTCTCCGACAAAACAGGAATGAAGGTGCCAGTGACATACTTACACCTCTTGTCGGATGTTGGAGACGTAGCCAATTATGCCTCGGGCACAGCTGGGTTAGCATACTTGTACAGGCAGTTGGGGGTTGCTACATGGGTAGAGGTGAAGCAGATAACTGGCTATCTCACTCTGATAGAGGTACATTCTTTTCGTTAAAACTCTGGGTATTTTTCATTATAATATCAGTGATTATCATATACTAATATCATTTATGTTTTTTTTATATATACAGGCCTGGATATACGAGCACTTCACTGTCGAGCAGCCTACACCCGACCTAGCATACGTCAATGGCAACCCTCGAGCAATGAAGTGGAAGCCTCGATCCTCAGTGAGCGCTGCAAATGCACCCAATAGACTGAAATTCCTGAGGCTGCTAATAGATAACATCATAAATGAAAATGTAAGTTTAAATATCAAGACAATTGTTGTATGTTTGAATATATTTGCTATAATTCACTTAATTTACATGTTATAATTTCTGTATGTATAGGTCATTTGGGATCCCTATCGTGGCTCAAGAGACGCTTATCCATTCCAAGACATCGCGTGGTACTGTGGATGTATCACTTTCTGCGAAGTGGTTGAGCCGTACCATCCTGCCTGCGTTCTGAGGCAGTTTGGGTACGTGTAAACCAGTCCATGGAATCACGCGCCCATCCCTCCAACAAAAGAAAATAGAGGAGCCAAAGCAAACCTGTATTTTGTAGAGCATATATATGTGAAGTACCTTTGGACGAATTGGAGCCACCACTGTCTTTCCCCGAGTAGCCGTGGAGAGCTGTGCGAGGCAGATTGCCCATGGATGTGTGATGATGGGTACGAGGAGTGGTATTCAGAGAGAAGTCATGTGAGGATCCATCCCACCGACTCTACCTTTACCTCCAATCATCCTATTCCGCGATCATTTGGGGATGCGTACATTGATTTGGTGAGTACTAACATTTCATTATTTGAAATTTTAGTCCTACATTCAGTTAATTATTTTGAACTCGATGATTCCATAATGAAACACAAACTATTTTTTTACAGAATAACCGCAGAAAGAAAACCCTGACTCTTTTACAAGAGTCCTTACAACTGAGCGATAGACAAACACCGCATGATATTCTAAAGCGATAGAGGATTATCGCATCCATCCTCAGTGATGACACGATCACGGACACGGCACAGGCATCTCCGTGAAGAGGAAACAGATATAGGTTCGCTAAGCCGAGGGAGAAGTAAGAGGGTAAGAGACATCAGAGGGCGAGGACGAGCATCGACGGTTACTGAGGGGCGAAGACGAGCATCGAATGCTACTCAGGGGTGAGGACGAGCATCGAGTGTGTAGACACCCCATTTTTACCAATTGTTTTCTTATGTGTTTTTTTGCAAATAATTAACTTGAAGATTTGATTATCTGGTGGAGAATTGGACTTGTAAAGACCAAATTATCCAAATTATCATTTTCGGGGAAAAATGATAATTCATCATCTCATGCACACATTTGAATTGGAATCAACTCATTTGCGTTGCATTTAGTTTTTTGTGGTGTCTTAGGATGTCCATGCTAAGTTTCATAGCATTCCGAGTCAGGCTTGATATGTAATTAGAACTTTTGTGACTTAAAGGGCAGTGTTGTCCTTTAGATTACAAAAGCTCTCAATGACTGTTGATCTTGTCTCGGATTGTCCCGAGAATTTGGCATGGATATTTGGGGTATGTTAGATGTTGAAGTTGATCAATGGCATAGTTGTTTGAGCCTTTGGGCCCATAGTCGGTTCACAAAGCCCTTTAAGGCCCCTTTAAGGTCAAATTAGGGTTTTCACCCGAAGTAGCCGGGATTCGATCTTTTTATCAAATCAAAGCCTTCAAAAGCTTTAAAACACTTTCTTAAATGATTTTAAAACTTGTTTCGAGAAGTAGAAACGATTTTGAGAGCAATTGGTTAGTGGATTTAAAAACCCTAATTTGGGCTCGGTAGGCCCAAAACAGCTAATCTTTTGACTTTTTCAAAAAAAACTTTGATCATAGTCAATGCATTTTCTCTTCAAACTCTTCTAGAAACATGGAAAATTGAATCACGATCGTTTTGGTGCTTGTATCGTCGAATTTGGACTTAAAACGGGCCCGAAAATTCGAAAAGAGCAGTAATCGGGTCAAGATAGGCCTAAAACCTTTTTTTTGGACATTTAGCTCGATGACCATCCACCCTAGGACAATTAACAGTGTTTTATGCCCATTTTTGCTTAATTGCGAGGATTTTCACTCCTTTTTGCAATAGGAGTCCTCTAATCCGACTTTGGATCAGTTTGAACAACTTAGTTCGTCCTTGGGGACCCTAGGAAGACTCATTTGGAGCCCTTGGATCATTCTTAAGGGTTTTAAGGAGAGTCATTGATCAATTTTAGGGATCTCTATATAAATAAGAGCTCTAGATTAAGTTTTGAAGAGAAAACTTGAATTTTGGGAGACTTTTGCACCTTGGAACTGCACTTGGAGCCATAGCTACGAAATTCCAGAGCTTGGGAGCTTGAAGGAGATAGCTAGAAGCAAGGAAAAAGAAGGCAAAAGGTAAGGGTTCATACCCCATTGTGTATAGAATTCGATTTTGCATAACATAGTTAGGAATTGAGTATTTTCGAGTAGTTTAGTTTGTTTACAGAATATATGTCTTAGTTCCCTTTTCTTGTATGCATGATTTAGGGTGAGATGTAGCCTTGAATCATGTATGTTAGTTTAGGATTAAAGGTTTTCGTGATTCATGCATTGTTTAGCATATTTAGAGTAGGATATATTTTCTGTTTTAGATATTTGATATGTTTAGTCTATGTTTAGTGTTTTATTTGGGTCTTTTATTATATTGTCGGTATGTTAATCATGGTTTGGTTGATAGGAGCATGTTTTAGGACATATGATTATGCTCAGGATGCATATTAGAAGTTGTTTAATGCATATTACTTTCTCTTTGTAGCATGATTTTTGAGTCTATGCATGTATGGTTTTTGTGTTTGAAGTGAATTTATGTGTTGAGTGTTTCATGCATATGTTTGTGAGTTGCGTATTAATGTCTTAGGATAGTTTTGTGTTTAGGCTTGTTCATAACATTCTTCTTGATCTTGTTTTTCCTTAATTAATGCTTGAAATTATTAATGCTTGAGAGTGTTATATGAATTGTGTTCGAGAGAGCATGGCAAAGGTGAGTCTCTACCCTTGTGCTAATTAAGGTAAACATGGTCTATTTCAATGGTTTTTGCATAGTTTTCTTGCTTAACATGTTAGTATGCATGCTAGGATATTTGCTTATTATTTTCCATGGATTAATAATGTTTCTTAAGCTATTTAAAGCATGTATTCAAATTTGTCCATATTTGGATATATACTTTAAAGTGGCTTAATTACCATTCTTAAGCCATGTTTTTGCATAGTTTTTATATATTGTCTTATAGTATATTCATGTAGGATGCATGCTAGATCATTGTCATGATTTTATTATTTCTTTTTAAAGTTTTTAAAGTGATTTAAAGTTTGCATTCGAATATGTCCAATTTGTTGATGCCTTTAAATGACTTCTAGAAATCATTTTTAGGATCAAATTCAACTTAGAAACATGCTTCGGTTCACATAGTTGTATTAGTTTGCATATTAGGATCATTATCATGCATTGGGTGAATTGATTTCATGCATTTTTGTTTATTTTGTTTAAATTCTAGCATGCATTGCATTAGAATTTTAGGTTTTTAGACTAACTTAGGATTAGTTAGAGACCTTAATTAGGATTGGGGAGGTCAATTGACCTCACCTAGGACTGTCCTTTGTTGTAAGAATTATTATTAGAATTGAGTATTGTAATTGGTTTAAGAGTCTATTTTCGAGAGATTTTCTAAAATGGTTTTTAATGTGGTTTTTATGAAATAAATATGACTTTTATAAAAGATTTGATTATTAAATGATTTTTTAAAAGAATTTGGAATGTTTTAGAATTCTTATCTTAGGATAAGATTTCTCCCAATATGGTTTGTTTTCTTGAAATATCTTTGAAAAAGAGTTTCAATTGAAATTGAGTTCTACATATAAGAATTATCTAGAATGTTTGGATTTTGTGAAAGTCTTTTAATTTGAGATGATTTCAAATAAAGAATTTGAAGCGGAAAAAAATACTCGAAGATAGAGTCTTAGATAAAGTAGAATGCTTTTGAATGATGTAGTTCATTACAATAGGAGAGTCCTAGGGTAGTCGAACTACGTGGACTTTGATACTTGCTATGTAACACTAGTAGGTTATGTAGGCGCTAATAGGGCTCAACTCTGCCCTTGGATGCTAGTGACGTGTCGTGGGTTTTTAGGGTTTGTTTGTATATTATTTTTATTATTATTAATACAGATTATTGCATTTATATCACTATTTTCATTGGTTGGTTAGATTATTTAGGATTGTTTGCGTTAGGATTTTAAATAGCCCAAATAAATCAAAAGTCCTTTAATTAGGGCGAGGTGGGTGCCTACAAGTAAGAACTTGGAACCTTCCCACGTCGTAACCTAACCCCCGGATCCATCTTTGGTTCGCAGATTGTCTTTTCATTAAATGGAGTTTGTTTTGTTTTATTGAAAATAAAATATTTTTATGGTTTCCTTATTCCTTAAAAATAAGGTGGCGACTCATTTGTTTTCCAAAATCTCAAATCACGCGAAGTGATGACGTGGACACAGCAAACCCGAGAAGCTGGTTCACAGAACTGGCGACTCCGCTGGGGATATTGAGGCTAAACTTCAATGATTTAATTGGGCTATTTAATTTATTAAATTAATTAAAATCAACCACTTGCATTTGTGTGATTACATGTCATATTATTTGTATTATCTGCATGTTGCCTGCATGTCATTGTGTGATAGGACGATGTTGTCTTGCCAAAAGATAGTCTAGTCCTGATCCCTGTCTCTATTCGACACTAGGGCAATCATGGCGAAACTATCAACCTATTGCCAAGTGCCCCTCGGGGTATATCAACGACCAATCACGTACTGTTGGACCCACACGGCACCCCATGTATCACATGTGGTTAGGTATATATATTGGTCTGTAATAGGAACCTTTATGCCTACCCTTGCAGTAGTCCACGTAGACAGCCTGTAGGAAACCCTACCCCTCCAGTGCTTACACACACCTGTTATGCTGCCGGATTTTCTTTTGGCACAGAACTGTGCTGTTATGCTGCTGTGGACCAGCCAACCTGAATATCCCGAGGGATCGGGAGGCCTCTCGTTCACTTTGGGGTTTTGAGTGGATTGTGGATGATATTTATCCGTATCGATTTATCCTTCTCTATTAACCTTCTCTATTATTCATCTCTATTATTCATGTTTATCCTTCTCTATTATCCACTCAAGATTGAGTTTTGAAAAAGGATGAGAGTTTATAAAAAACTGGGAGTCGCCACCTTATTTTTAGGGAACAAGGAAACCACAAAAAATAGTTTTATTTTCAATAAAACATTGACCCCATATTTTGGAAAAGCATGGTCTTTGAATCAAAGTTGGATTCGGGGGCTAGGTTACGAAGTGGAAAGGTTCCAAGGAACTCCTTGTAGGCACCCACCTCGCCCTAATTAAAGGTCTCCTAATTAAGTTTGGGCTTTATCAAAATCTTATAAAAAACAACCTATCATATCTAATCAATCAAGAAAGTAGTGTAGATAATACTAAATAATAGATAATAATAATAATAATAAAAATCAAAGAAACCTAATGATCTTAGGAGACAAGAGTCAACCTAAGATTGGACTTGCGCCCTATTGACTGCCTATGTACCTTACCAATTGCTTGATAAGAATCAAAGTCCACGTAGTTCGATTATCCTAGGACTCTCCTATTGTAATAAACCACATAATCATAGAGATTCTATCTTATCTTGGACTCTAGCTTCGAGAGTTTGAGTTTGATTAAAACACTTGTTATGAGAGATGGAATTTCATTCCATTTTGAATTCTTTCAAAACCACTTTTTAGAATTATTCTCGAAGTAGATTCCTAGGTAAAATAGAACTCTATTCTTATTGTAATTCTTACAACAAAGAAGAGTCCTAAGTGGGGTCAAGTGACCCCCCTAATCCTAGGGTTTCTAACTAGTCCTAGGTTAGTCTAAACACCTAAAACACTAAGATATACATGCTGGAAAATTCTGAAAAATAAATAAAAAATGCATTAAAGAATATAAACAATGTATGAAAATGTCCTAAATGCAATCTAAGTTAACTATGGGAACCTAGGCATGTTTCTAGTTAGTTTTGGTCTAAAAAGTGAGTTTTAATCCACTTTAAGGTCACTTTAAACCTTGGACAGATTTATATGCAACCAAAGAGTAGGTTTAAAACCCAAAAAATAAATGAATAAAAGGAGTTTGAATGACCTAATATTCAACCTAGTATGATATGCCATAATAATCATGTATTATGTTTGAAAACACCCATTTTTTAACATAAGGGAAGGAACTTACCTTAGCTTGCTCCCTCGATCACAATTCATATGGCACTCCAAACAAAACATAATTAAAGTAATGACATAAACCTAAACTATTTACATGCACTCTTGAAATTTATCCTAACATGGGGACAACATACAAAAAGACTCAAAGAGATGGATTAATATGCTTTCCTGACTTTAAGAAAATAAAATGCATGAAACTAATATATTATCATATATTCTAGACATAAAATAAATCCTAATACTAACATGGTATGATCATGGAATGAGCATAAAAGAATAAGAATAAAAGGAGAGAACAAAAAGAGATATGCAAACTTTTATCCTAGCATAAACTAATCCCTATCATTAATCCTATCATGCTTACTAGAGTAATATGAAAACCTATTCTAAATACTTAATCCTAACACAATATGAACACAGAAGATAAGAAGAAGAAGAAGAAGAGAAAAAGAAGAAGAAAAATGCAAAACTTTAAATAAACTACCAAACTCTACTAACCTCTTTGCTTCCTTCCCACTTGCTCCAAGCCTTCTCCTCAAGCTCCAAGGACTCCAAGGACCTCAAGGACTTTAAAACTTTAGCTAGAGTGCTATGGGGGAAGCTTGTGCAATTGCTCAAGCTTTTACTCTCCAAGCTAGCTCTCTAATGCTTATTCTGTGTGTTAAAACTGATTTTTGAGCCCTCTATTTATAGGGAGGCCTGAAAGTGATCAATGGCTGAGTTTAAATCTCTTAGGAATGATCCAAGGTCTTTAAACCAACCTTCCAAGGTGTTAAAGTCCATCCCAAAGTCCCCAAGGCCAAATTGGACACATGGCAAGGTTTGGAAAAGTCTCGGGTATGAAAACTACTGAAAATTAGCAGTTACTGAGCGAGGGCATGGATAACCGTCCACCCTAGGACGGCCAACCGTCCCCTAGGTTTAAGGGGGTGCGAGTGATAATTTGATTCATCTTCAATGTCTTGTTATTCTACTTTCAATCAATAAAAGCAGTATTCATTCTTTTTTCATCTCTCTTGCAATGTCTCATTTTTATCATCTTTGGACTTATATGGCATTAATATAGACCCGTGAGATAATGTTCCTACTGAGCTCGGCGAACAATATGGAAAGGGGCACGCTCAACCTAACACGGATGAATTAATTTTAATCAATTTAGGGACGGATGAATCACCTAAAATAATTAAAATTAGATCAACATTGTCACCACAAGAGAGAAAATCTTTGGTAGGTGTTTTGAAAGAGAACATTGAGGCTTTCGTGTGGTCGTACCAAGACATGCCAGGCATTGACCTTGATACTGTGCAACACTTCATTCCCACCAATCCAAATGTTAAGTCAGTCAAACAGAAGCAGCGAAGAATGAAGCCAGAATGGGCTTTGAAGATTAAAGATGGAGTGATCAAGCAGATGAATGCCGGATTTTTGCAAGTGGTGGAGTACCCAAAGTGGCTAGCCAACATTGTTCTAGTGCCTAAGAAAGATGGGAAAGTACGAATTTGCGTTGATTTCAGAGATCTCAATAAGGCGTGTCCTAAGGATGACTTCCCTTTACCACATATAGATGTCTTAGTAGATAGTAATGTTGGTCATGCACTATTATCTTTCATGGATGGTTTTTCGGGTTATAATCAGATTGAGATGGCTTCCCAAGACATGGAAAAAACAGTTTTTATTACATAATAGGGAACATTTTGTTATCGGGTTATGCCCTTCGGCCTTAAGAATGCTGGTACTATATACCAAAGAATGGCCACCACGTCGCTACATAATTTGATTCATAAAGAAGTGGAAGTGTATGTAGATGACATGATCGTGAAGTCTATAGATAGGGAAGGACATTTAGCTACTCTAAAGAAGTTCTTTGAAAGAATTATCAAGTATAAGCTGCGGCTGAACCCTCAGAAATGTGCCTTTGGAGTGACTGCTAGAAAGCTGCTCGGTTTCATAATCATGCAGAGAGGGATAGAAGTAGATCCAGGGAAGATCAAAGCCATCATGGAGATGCAAACACCAAAGACAGAAAAGAAAATTCGATGATTCCTAGGAAGGATTCAGTTTATTAACCGTTTCATAGCCCAGTTGACAACTATCTGCGAGCCAATTTTTAACTGCTAAAGAAGGACGTACCGACTAAGTGGAATGATCAATGTCAATAGGCATTTGATACCATCAAAAGGTATTTGAGCAACCCACCAATATTTGGTTCCCCCGCGACGAGGTGAACCGTTGTTACTCTATTTAACGGTTACCGAAACTGCGATGAGAGCCATGTTAGCCCAATATCTCAAGGAATCATTGAAAGAGAATGCCATTTACTATCTCAGCAAGAAGGTGACGGATTATTAAGTAAACTATAGTGCTTTGGAAAATATATGCGTGGCATTGGTATGGGCAACTCAAAAGCTTCGCCATTATATGATGTCTTTCCAAGTACTGCTAATTAGTCGAATGGACCCATTGAAATATTTGCTGGAAAAGCCTGCTTTGTCTTATAAAACAGCACGGTGGTTATTGTTATTATCAAAATTCGACATTCAATATGTGTTGGAGAAATCAGTGAAAGAAAGAGCTATAGCAGAGCATCTGGCGGAATGTTTTACTTCACAAGCAGACAATGTCAATCACCAGTTCCAGGATAAAGAAATCCTTGTGGTAGAGAAGAAGATATGAAAAGCACACTTTGATGGAGCATTGAATAGGAAAAGGTGTGGCATAGGAGTTTGTTTGGAAACTCCAGAGGATGTGATGATACCCGTGGCAGTGAAGCTAAACTTTAAGGCCACCAATAATATTCAAAAGAGTCTTTAAACAGAGTTGGCCAATAAAAACCACATTGTAAAATTTTTGCAGCAGTTTTCCTAGCAGAGAAATGACCCCCACATGCCTCACTATGACAGAAAGATATGACACTCGGTATTTCAATATCCGGCACACATCTCCTCAAAATTTGGTCGGGGCAATATTTAAAAAGGTAAGGGTCATCAAAGAAATAGTTTTGCACTTCTCTCAAAAATTTGTTCCTATCCTGAGTACTCCAGTGGGTAGGAACCTGTTCAGTAACAATATAATTCACTAAGTCAGCATACCATGGGCAAATTGAAAGAGCAAACAGTTGCTCATCAGGGAAAGTCTCTGAAATGGGGAGGGTGTCAGCGGAAACATCAAAGGTTATCCTAGACAAGTGGTCGGCGACAACGTTCTCAACTCCCTTCTTATCTTTAATTGTCAAATTAAATTCTTGGAGGAGTAGAATCCACCTAATCAGTCTTTGCTTGGCGTCTTGTTTTGTCAAAAGATATTTTAATGCCGCATGATCTGTAAAGACTAGAATGGGTGAACCTAGGATGTACGACCGAAACTTGTCTAGGGCAAAAACCACAGCTAGCAGCTCTTTTTCAGTAGTTGTGTAATTTCTTTGGGCATCATTCATTGTCCTACTAGCATAGTAAATCACATGTGGTTTTTTATCTATCCTTTGACCTAGCACCGCTCCTATGGCAAAGTCACTAGCATCACACATAATTTCAAAGGGCAAGTTCCAGTCGGGTGCTTGCATGATAGGAGGTGAAGTTAGCATCTCTTTCAATTTACAAAAAGCAACCTCACAGTCATGCCCCCACTCAAAAGGGACATCCTTGCCTAGGAGTTTACACAAAGGTCGTGCAATGCTACTAAACCCTTTAATGAACCTCCTATAAAAACCCGCGTGACCTAGAAATGACCTCACATCTTTCACACTCTTAGGGGAAGGAAGTTTTGAAATTAACTCAACCTTGGCTTTATCAACCTCTATCCCCCTAGAAGACACTATATGCCCAAGGACTATTCCCTGTGTCACCATAAATTGACACTTCTCCCAATTCAACACCAGGTTTGTCTCCTCACATCTCTCTAGAACCTTAGATAGATTCTCCAAGCAACTATCAAAAGAATCCCCAAAAACCGAGAAGTCATCCATGAAAACCTCTACGATTTTCTCCACCATGTCACTAAATAACCCTGTCATGCATCTCTGGAAGGTACCAGGAGCATTGCATAAACCAAAAGGCATTTTCCTAAAGGCAAATGTCCCAAAGGGACATGTGAAAGTAGTCTTTTCTTGATCCTCTAAGGAAACCTCTATTTGGTTATAGCCCGAATACCCATCTAGGAAACAATAGAAAGCATGTCCCGCAACTCTCTCTAGGATTTGGTCAATGAAGGGTAAGGGGAAGTGGTCTTTCCTAGTGGATGAATTTAACTTTCTGTAGTCTATGCACACTCGCCACCCCGTGGTGACTCGTGTGGGAATCAATTCACCCTCCTCATTCTCTACCACAGTAATACCCGATTTCTTGGGCACCACTTGTATAGGACTCACCCACTTACTATCCGCTATAGGATAGATTATCCCCACATCCAACAACTTCAGAACCTCCTTTCGCACTACCTCCTTCATAATAGGGTTCAATCTCCTTTGAGGTTGGCGTGAAGGTTTGACATCATCCTCAAGATAAATCCTATGAGTGCAAAGAGAGGGACTAACTCCCTTGAGGTCGGCAATGGACCAACCTATGGCACTTTTGTGAGCTCTAAGCACCTCTAACAATTTAAGCTCTTGGTCAATCTCCAAGTGAGAAGAAATGACCACGGGATAAGTCTCATTGTCACCTAGGTACACATATTTCAATTCTGAGGGCAATGGTTTTAACTCTAATTCAGGTGGTTGGATACTTGATGGCACAAGACTCTTTTCAATGGGTGGCAATGCTTCGAAGCGAGGCACCCACCCATTCACTTCCATAACTTCCTCTTCATTGAGCATAGAGTATAGAAACTCCATCTCATCACTCACTTCCAATTCTTCAACATTCTCACTCACCAAACATGACTGCAAAGGGTCATCATGGGCGGAAAGATCCCATTGGTGCTGCACTAAGGTATCTATTCTACTCACCTCATGCACCTCATCCTCCACATCTTCCCCCACTTCCCTTATCAAATTGAAAATATTCAAGTTAACAGTCATGTTTCCAAAGGTCAGGGTCATCAACCCACTCCTACATTGTATCAAGGCATCAGCTGTGGCCAAGAAAGGTCTACCAAGAATCACAGGGAATTGACTCCCTTGATCTACCACAGGATGGGTCTCTAACACCACAAAATCCACGGGGAAATAGAATTTATCAACTTGCACTAGCACATCCTTCACTACTCCCCTAGGTATCTTAACACTCCTGTCAGCTAATTGAAGTTTGATTCCAGTTGACTCAAGCTCTCCCAACCCCAATTCCACATACACAGAATACGGCAACAAATTGACACTCGCCCCCAAGTCTACTAAAGCTCTACCCACTTTGGAACTTCCTATGGTTATTTCAATGGTAGGGGTCCCGGGGTCTTTGTATTTACGGGGCAAGGTATTTTGCAAGAGAGATGTGGATTGCTCGGTCATAAACACTTCCTTATGCACACCCAAATTTCTTTTCACTGTACACAAATCTTTCAAGAACTTTGCATACGAGGGCACCTGTTTAATAGCATCCAACAAAGGTATGTTGACTTTCACCTGTTTAAACAATTCAAAAATTTCAGCATGATTGGTCAATTTCTTAGGTGCCCTAAGTCTTTGGGGAAAAGGGGCGGCAGGAATAAATTTAGCCCTCTCTTGGCTTGAACCAACATCAATGCCACTAGGTTTGGGAATGCTAGGCTCATTTTCAATTTCTTTCTCATCCCCCTTAGATTCCTTTTGTAAATTTTGAAAAACTTCTTTGTTGGAATCTTTGGGTGGGATGGTTTTATCAATGATCTTTCCACTTCGAAGAGTGGTGATGGCCTTTGCATGTTCATGGTTCCCTTCATTGGGATTTGAGGATCCAATGCTATGTTGACCTTGTGGATTTTGCACGGGTTGAGAGGGAAACTTTCCCTTCTCTTGTTGAAGTGTACCCAAGGTGGTGGTCAACTTAGTCAATTGGGTTCTCATATCCCCTATGGCTTGATTGGCTTGAGCTTGACCTTGCACAAGTTGTGCAATCACATCATCATAGTTTCTCTTGTGGGGTGGTAGGTATGAGTTAACCGGTGGTGGACCAAAATTTTGGTTAGGGTTCGATGGAAACCCTTGACCTTGATAATTGGGACCTTGACCTTGATTTTGAAAACCTTGGTTTTGAAAATTTTGATTTTGGAAATTTTGATTTGGAAAACCTTGGTTACTTTGAAAAGGATTTGGATTTGGGTTGCTTTGACTTGAGGAAGCATTTCCTCCATCACTCTTCCAACTAAAATTGGGGTGTTTACTCCACCCCGGATTGTAAGTTTCAGAAAATGGAGAGTTGAAGGGCTTCCTTTGGTAGTTGAGAGCATTAGCTTGCTCAATTTGAATGGCTCCCTTAACTTGGGGAAGGTTAGGGCAATCATGGGTGGAATGAGTGGGATCATCGCAAATGATGCACAAGTCCTCCATCCTCGGTCCCGTAGGTGCCGTAGGCACTTTGGGTACGGTGCTCACCTCACTCACTTTTTGTAGCTCTATGGCCTCTAACTTCCTAGTCAAGCTAGCTATTTTGGCTTGGAGGTCATCATTATCCTTCACATGATGTTTTCCTCCTCCAACGGGTACACTTTGCACTCTAGCGGCATCAAGAGAGGAATTTGTCTCCCAATTCCGGGCGTTCTCCGCTATTGAATCAAAACATTGTATGGCCTCTTCAGGGCTCTTCTCATAAAACTGTCCCCCACTCATCATTTGGATATATTGTTTGTTTTCCAAAGAAAGACCTTGATGAAAATAGCCAATGATTTGGCCTATATCCAAACCATGATGAGGGATAGCATTGAGAAGCTCTTTGTATCTTTCCCATACAGTTGCAAAAGATTCACCAGGTTTTTCAGAAAAGTTTTGGATTGCTCTCAAAAGTGCATTAGTGCGCCCCGGAGGGAAAAATTTATCAAGGAATATGCGTTGCATATCACTCCAAGTGTGGATGGAATTAGGGGTAAGAGAATGAAACCATATTTTCGCTTTGTCCTTAAGAGAGAAAGGGAATAAAACCAAGCATATGATATGTATAGGCGATCCTGTAGAAAGAAACGCGCTACACACATCCTCAAAGTCTCTCATGTATGTATAGGGATTCTCAGAATCGAACCCTCTATATTCAGGGAGAAGACGAATCATCTCCGGTCTCATGGGAAAGTTATGGGCCTCTTGAGGTAGGCAAATACATGAGGGTGTGGTGGTTCTTGTAGGTCTCAAAATCTCCCTAAGAGTCCTCCCTAAATTAGCCAAAGGGACAGGGGGTTCTCTATATGGTTGAGCATGAGGATTAGGATTTCCCCTTCCCACCGCCGGGGTTGCCGGCGGTACAACACCATCTCCTTGTCTCGGAGGGTCATAAGGTCTTTGAGGGTCATGAGGCAACCCTTGATCATTTGGATTTATAGGAAAATGTTGATTTTCGGTGTGCTCCATTGAAGGAGTGGAAGGTAAGTGAAATAGACGTCTTGCTATTGGATTTCTTGGAGCTTGTTGAGGTGTAATTCTTACAAGTCGGTGGTGCTCATCACGCATCCACACCGACATGCACTAATTTCACCCCAACCAAAATATTCACAACAATTATGTACATCAAGAATTTTTGCATAAATTAAAAGAGGGAAAAGAACTTACCGGATTTGCAATGTAATTGCAAATTACCACTAGCTCTCTTCGAATCAAATTAGAACGCTCGCCATTCCCCGGCAACGGCGCCAATTGCTTGAACTAAAAATTGTGATGCGCAATAAACTCCCAAGCGTAGGAATTCACCGGTCGTCAAGCAATGATTTCTAGGAGTCCCTAGGTCATGTCCACAGGGAATGGAATAGGTTCTACTCGATTCTTAGGTCTTGCTACCCAATAAATGCAAAGAAAATGTAAAACATAGGGGTTTGTTTGTTGTGAAAGATTTGTGCCAATTTAATGGCAATTTGAGAATGAGAACTAGTAAAATAAAGGAGGTGGATCCTATGGGTTCATTCTTTCCAAGCCTTTGACAAATGAGCTCTCAAACAAAACTCAACCTAGAATCCATTTACCCTATGGTCTTGGTTGGAAGATTTGACAATAAATGCTTAAATAAAGTGAAGTAAATGATAGAATAAAGTTCAACACTCACTTGGGCATTTTTACAAACAAGTAATTTGCATATGTGCTCATAAACCAAACACAACAAGCTTAACTAGTCATAAAATGGTCATGAATATGAAATTACAAGGATTCAAAAGATGAGAGAGTGTTTAGACTTCATTCCATTGACATTTGAAAGCTTTAGAGAGAGAGAGCATCATTTACCTAGGGCTTGGAGAAGAAATCCACCATAGAACCCACCTTTGGGTGATTAGCTAGCCATACAAAGGAGTAAATGCACAAAGAAAGACAATAAATACAAAAGAACTGAAATAAATGCTTCTATTTTACCAATAAGATGAGAATACAAAGTCTTTAAACCCAAAAGTAGGATGAAAACAACTAAACTATGGATTACAAGTGAAATAAAGCAAGAACTAACTAAATCTAACATAAACCAAGTGATTAAACTAAGGATTAACTAACCTAGAAGAAAATCTAAGAGAGAAATTAAAAGCCCTAGAAAATCTATGGAGAAAATCTAAGAGAGGGAGAAAAACTAGAGAGAGAAACGTAAATGTGGGTATTTTCCTCTCCTTTCCACGGCTGCTGGGTAAAAACCCCAATTCCTTGCTTGAAATTATCATAAAGTTGGAAGGAATTACAAGTTTGCCACCGAAAAGTGAAAAATAGAACTCTGCTGCGCGGGCCCTCTACTACCAGTAGTAAGTTCACTACCGGTTGAAAAGCTCTCTGGTTCCCTGATTGAATTTCCTGATAATTCCTACTACTGGTAGTAGGATTCCACTACCGGTAGTGAGGAGCAACTTTTGCCAAAAAGCTTCGTTCTGTTTCCGAACTTCACCAAACTCAATCCAATCATGCTCCAATACTTTGCAACAACAAAAAGATTGCCGAAAAGAGGGCCTTCAACCCACTCTTTGACAACAAAAACCTATAAAGCATTAAAAAGTAAACATTAAGTCAAATGCAACAAAAGAATAATATTTGAATTAAAATGTATGACAAAATGGGGATAAAAGCAATGCTAATAATGTGATTTATGATGCTAATCATCTACCTTAGAAAGTGATTGTCATAAACATATCAAGAAATGTCATGAATGTCAAGTGTTTGTAAGTGGTAAGCATCAGCCATCCATGCCACTCACTACCATGTCATCACCATGACCATTTGCAACATGGGGCATTGATATCATCAGCAAAATCACTCCTTCAGCCTCGAATGGGCACGAATACATACTGGTAGCTATTGATTACTTTACCAAGTGGGTGGAAGCAGCGTCGTACAAGACCTTGAATGCCAAGCAGGTTGCCAAGTTCATATAATGCAATATTATTTATCGGTATGGAGTGCCACGTGAGTTTGTTTTAGACAATAGGCAACATTTTAGGAAAGAAACCGAGGAGCTTCTTAAGAAATATGGTATAGTGCATCATCATTCCTCTCCTTATCGTCCGCAGACTAATGGAGCGATAGAGGTAGCTAGTAAAAATTTGAAGACGCTTTTGAAGAAAACTACTGATACATACAAATGATTGGCATGAGAAGTTGCCGCTGGCATTATGGGGCTATCGCACATCCATTAAGGCGTCAACTGGGATTACGCCTTATTCATTAATGTATAGTATAGAAGCAGTGTTACCAATTGAAAGTCAATTAGCAGAAGTCGATTGGAGGAAGAGCAGATATGAACAATTGTCGTTGATTGATGAGAAGAGACTAAGAGCTTTATAACATGTTCAATGGTATCAGAGGAGGATAGCAAGAGCATTCAACAAAAGAGTTAAAGACATGGGCTTAAAGAAAGGGGATTTGGTACTCAAAGAAATCAGAATGCCAATTCATGATCCAAGAGGAAAGTTCAAGCTAAGTTGGGTGGGACCTATATCATCAAAGAGATATTATGAAGCGGAGCAGTACGTCTTATGGATGTAGATGGGAATGAATTCTCTCAACCTACCAATTTGGATCAATTGAAAAAGTATCATATTAAAAATAAAAAAAAAAAAAACCCGCTAGGTAGAAAACCTGAAAAGGCTGCTTAGGCAAAAATTAGGGCAAAGAGCTCGCTAGGTGGAAAACCTGCAACGACTGCCCAGGCAAAAATTAGAGCGTTTAAAAAATAAAAATAAATAAATAATAAAAATAAAAATAAAAAAATATTTTTCAATTAATCTCATGAACTACAAGGACCAGATTCTCCAAGTATTCAAAATAAGAAAGTCGAAGTTTTTAAGGAAAAGAAATATTCAAAAGATGGAGATATGTAGGCAGCCCATAAAGTCACTTTGGGTGCGGTCCAATTTTTAAGGCAAAACAACTAAGTGTTTGATTTCAATTGTAATTATTTGCAGTGATTTATTCAAAGCTAAAAAGATGAAATTCTTTTATTCATGAAATGAAGAGAAACCTTTCAAAGGTCTATTACATGTCATATGATTTTAATTTTGTTTATTCTAAAAGAAAAAACTACGGAAAGCATGAGAAATGTGTTTTAAAATTTTGTCAAGTCTTTTGTTCCTTCCTTGAAACTTCTTCAAAGTTGTCATCTCTTCTCCTCTTAGAATGTACTACTTGCAAAGTGTTAAGTGGAAGTGACGAAGTGTCCCTTTGTCCATCAGATGAGAGACTTTCGATAAGTCCTGAGATCCTAGCCTTTCTTTCTTGTTGCCGAGCACCCACAGTGTGAGATAGCCATTGCCTATATGCCTCATCCAGTTCGAAAGGCCCATGAGAGAAAACAATGTGAGTTGTGCGTAGTATAGTTAGCCACCTTGACATCAAAACCTTAACCATAGATAGAGAAATTGTCTTGGAAGTGTAAGTATGCTCTGGTAGAGATGGAATGATTTGTTTGGTTCCCATTTGGTGAAGCAGTCGGGTTGCCCAATAGAAAGAAGTGCGCTTCAGTCCTACCAAGATCACTACAGAATAACCTGGAGAATGTAACAGAAAATAGCCAGAACAACTCCAGTCATGCACATACCACTCGATAGCATTCCAAGAAATGGTAGATAAAAAAGTCAACCATTCTAGTAAGTTGTGCTCTCGAGGAAGGGTAATAGCACAACGATGATAAGAAGTATGGTAAGAGGTACCGGTGGAAGGAGCAATAAATTTGAGCCTCTCAATTAGTCACATCTGCAGTAAAACAGGACTACCTTCAAAAAGAGCCTTGGAATTGGCGTGAAGCTTGTCTAAACCGTTCAGAGTTTTAGCAAGAACCATGGGAATCATGTTTTGAGAAATAGAAAGAGGTAAGACTAGTTCGCATAGTTTTAATGGAACTAGAAAAGAACCAATGCAGAAGAAGAATTGGCCAAAAAGGCATAGAACCAAAGCATGTTGAACAGGCTGTGAAGTGACAAATTGATTCAAGCCAGGGTGAAGAAAAGAAGTAGCCAGCTTCAGAAGATTAAGGTCAGTACCTGATTGCTCGCAATCATATGCTCTAATTTCATAGTTGTTAGACCCAAATGCACGCAAATGATGGTGTAAATCGCTAGGTTTCGTTAAGATATTCATTTATGTT
>JAESVK010000050.1:2304926-2320922 GCA_017140935.1 Hamamelis virginiana | reverse complement strand
GGACCTTAATCAACAACCAATCAATCACCTTTGAATCACAATTACTAACATAACTTCTTATTTACTTTAAACTTGATTCAACCATATTCTCTGTGGACGACCCGCACTCACTCTAACTTACGACTTGAGGTTAAATTTCCGTTGAGTGTGGTCCTATAAATACTTTTAAATCTTGGCGCATGGTGGGGAATTAACCTCCCTCACCGTGGTGCGACCAGTACCTTCGACGAATGTAGAAGTGTCCCCTTCAGTGATTTCAAGAAGAGAAACGAGAGTTAATGTGTATTTGCGCCAAATTTGTGGGAAGATGAAAGGTCCTTTGAGAGGAATGGACATAATAGCACATAATTCTTCCAACAGCGGGCATATTTATTCAGTACCGAAGTTGAAAACATGAGTTATAGGATCCCAGAAGTGACTTGTAGTGATGAATAATGTCGTTTCCATTTTGATTTGTTGAAGAGAGAAGCATGCGTTCAAGTTAAAGCGAACGAACACTTTCTTGTCTTCCCTAGTCATTCTCGCCATGAACCTTTTTAAAACTTGAGGGAGAGTCTCCATGATGTTTAAAACCAATGTAGAGTGATTGTTGAGGTTGCTAAGAGGTCCTATTTATAGGCCAATGTTAGCCCTAAGGTCTTTGACCTTATTTTGATGATAACTAAACCATACATTTCATCTAACAAGTGTTAGGTGTTGTGTCTCCATAGATTCAAAGTTACATCCTATTGGAGCTCTCATCAACATTCATCAAGCAATTCATGCGCACATTATTCATTCAAGCTCATGGAGTTCAAAACTTAAAGCTCATGGAGATTTAAAGCTTAAAGATGAAGCCATTCAAGAAGTTCAATCCTTGAATATCAACTTAAAGACTTGCTCAAGCTTATGAAGACCAATTGAAGTCAAGTTGCTCTCCTGGTGATTAGGAACTCTTTGTAAGGTTCTCTATTGCTCAATGTTGCATATCTCAAGAGAAAACTTTTTTCATCTCATTGTGCATTAGCATTCATGCTTGAAAATATTTTCAATTTTGCCCAAAATTGTTTTGGAACACTTAGTTAACTTGCCCAAGTATTTTATGTTGATTGTGACTTAAGAATTTCGAAATATTAACATTGTAATTTCCCTTGTCAACTAACCCTTTAGTCCTAGTCGACTGAGTGTTGTCCAGAAGTAATGTTTTAAGAAATTCTGAGTTAGTCGACTAAGCACCCTGGTCTAGTCGACTATTAGTTTCCTAGTCGACTAAAACTGTTTTCTTAATCCACTAATGGAAGGTCAGAGGCCATGTTTTGTTGCAAACTAACTAGTCGACTAATGACTTCTTACTAGTCGACTAATCGATCCACGGAGAAAATTTCCCAAAGTGATTTTAAGTTGGTAGTCGACTAACACGTTTGTTCCTAGTCGACTAACAAACCCATAATATGTTCAAACATTGTTTAGCTTAGCTAGTCGACTAATACCTAGTGCCTAGTCGACTAACCGATCTCGAGAATGAAAAACCATTTGAAAAATGACTTGTTAGTCGACTAATCACCTTGATTTAGTCGACTACTAGTTCTGCTTCAAAACGGCTCTTTCTCTTTATAGTTAATCAAGTATTAAATGAGCCCCAACTACCCTAATCTTCTCCAATCAGACTTCAAAGATTTCAAACGGCCATTTTGGCCCTAGTTCATTATATATAGAGAGGCTTGGCTCTCATTTATTGCTTACTTAGTCAATCTCTCTTATTTTGTTTTAATATCATTTACTCTCAAGCATTCATTACTCACACTTCTCTTTGACAAATCTTTTGAGCCATATCTATTGATCATTGAGAAGTTATTAGTGCTCTTGTATTTATTACAAATCAGCTTGTTGAAGCATTCTTTTTAATACTCTATATTCAATCATCTTGTATTGTGAGTTGTAAGGGTTCTGTGAAAACTCTTGTGGGTGAGTTGTCTTCCACCTTAAAAGAAGGCAAATGTAAAGGTTTCTCCACCTTGAAGGAGTTGCATAGTGGATCAATTCTCGAGACGGAGATCTTGAGGCGTGGACTTAGGCGGAGACTGAACCACGTTAACTCGTTGTGTTTGCTATTCTAACTCTATCTCTTTATTTCAAGTTATTTATTTGTTACTTATTTTATTTGAGTTATTGTGAAATCTGATATTGCAATCTTGTTTATCCTAGTTCAAAGATTTCAAAATATTGTATCCCATTTTTGAAAGAATTTTTTATTTGCCTATACTCTATTCACCCCCCTCTAGAGTATATTTTGGGCCAACAGCCAAGATTGAATTTGAAGGGAAATCAAAGTCCTAAAAGAACTAGAAATAAAAAATTGCCAAAAATATGCAAAATAGGGTGGGCCATCCTGGTAACCGTCCAGGCTTGGACGGTCACCAGGATGTGGCCACCAAATTTTGCCAATGTTGCTTAATTTTGACTTTTTTCGAATTCTAATGAGTTTGGGACTCCGATTTTGACTTTTGTTGACTATTTGTTACTATTTGCAAGTTTTAAAACACTGATATTAGTTCAATCATGATCAAAAGTGAGAGAATTGATAGCAGCAATGAGGTTTTAACAAGTACATGCACCAAAAAAAGAGAAAAAAAATTGTTTTGGCACAAATTGTTACAAATTACAATTGTTTTTCAAACAAAACCCCATGTTCTATTGAAAATTGATCAGCGTCGTCAGGAGCTCTTCCTTGCCCCTCAACTGGATCCCTCGCCAGCTGAAGAATGACGTAGTGGGTCAGGTGCCTGAAACAGTGTTCACAGTTAGGTTGGGATTACCTGTTGACGAGTAAGAGTAGAGTTCCTCAAACCTATCCTACGAAGGTCAAGCCTTAGGGCAGTAGAGAGATCAATGTATTCCTGACAATACTCTTGAGGGACTTATCATAAAATAATGATGTCAGTGTATTTGTGGGCATGCATGAGCAGTTATTTGATTCAGTGAGAAATTTGCCTATTCGTAAAAGGGATCTATGTGATATCCCTCGTCGATCGCGGGGCGTGAAATAGCAGAAGACACGAAGTTATCCACTACTACCAGTTCGATGTTCCAGTCTAAAGGCTGCAAGGTAGGAGGTCTACTCACGTCTTAGTCCCCATTGCTCGCCAAACTGCTAGCAGAGGCCCTAGAGCTTTGACCTCAAGAGCGATGACTCTGTTGATATAAGGATGAAGTTTTATAAAAGCTTTTACAAAGATAAAGAAAAACATTTTTTTTAGCAAAAAGTGACTTTATAAAAAATCATACCCTCTCAGGTGACTCTCCAGTCGTCAAAGGGCGCATCAGGAATTGTTGGCAGAAAACTTCATAGTTCCCGTCAGGGAGAAGAAAAGCAGAAAGGTCTACTCCTATCATGAACTCTAGCATGTCTTCACTCCTCATTTTGTCCGTGAGATGCATCTTTACAGGAGGTAGATGTGGCACCCTGGCTGCATTGATATTTCCATATACTTGGCGACACACCCTCTCGCCTAAATACCAATACCTACCAGTAGGCCCCTCAAATAGGATCCGCTTGTGTGTTAGGAGTACGCTCGCTCTGTGTATGAGGAGGAATCAGAGAAGCTCTCCAAACACCCCATGGGTCCTAGTTTACCTGAAGATCATGAGAAGTGTGAGAATTGAACTTGAAGGATTTAATGAGAAATGATTTGTTGGGATTTTACCTGCTCCATAGTGAGACTAGCTAGGATGGCTTTGGCAGTGGGAAAATCATATCTGTATAAGTTGGACTTCTTCCTATTAGATGGATGGAAGCAAGCTAGGAATGGCCAGTGATTAATTCCCTCTTTCAAGAGTGGATGACCAAGACCCAAGTATATGAAAGCCCACATTTGCATGAAAAAAGATTAGAAAATTGACAAAGATGTAAGAGATTCTATCAGAAAAACAATGGATGAAATCAATACCTGCCATATGAACGCCAAGCCGCCGAAGTCTTGGGCAGCATCTCGGGATTTGTCACTCATGGAGCGATACATGGCTGCTAACGACGCTCCACCCCAGTCATACAAATGGATACTGTCTATGTCCTGTAAACTGTCCAAGAAGCCTAGAGGGACTATGTCTTGAGTCCCCGTAAAGAAAGTACAGAAAATCAGATACATGATGAAAGCTCGAGCAATATCTGCAGGATCTGCTTCCTCTCCCTCAACCTTGTCACTAAATTGACTGTAAAGCCAGGTGCGCTTGACCTCCTTTTTTGTTATAGGAATATCCTCGATGCCCAAGAGACTTTGTGTATATTCCTCATCAATAGGAGCATCCTCATAAAAAGTGATTGGCTTGCCTCCGATAAGAAGCCCGGTGATCATGGTGAAGTTGTAACGCCCCAAACAGACGCTACTAGAACCCTTGTACTCCCCAACTTAACATCCGTACCGACCCTTCCGGATAGGTCAACACGTGTCAAGCTAAAGGTACAACCTGTCCTGCTCATTCATATTTCCTTACAGGATACAAAAATTACATATAACAAAATGATAGGGCATGTTATACACTATATGTCCCAAATCGTCATATATAAAATATCATCCAATAAATCAAATAATATTGCCAACACCCCTGGCAAGTAGGTAATTCCATAATCAATACATAATCTGAAAGATCCAACATATAATACATATAATATAAGAATGGAATCAAAAATGCAGTAACAACCTTAAGATCTAACCAACAACCCTTAGCGAAGGATTTAGCTGAGCCATGGATACAACCCAAGGTAAACCTGCAATATACTGCAATAAGCAGGGGTGAGCTTTCACGTGCTCAGTAAGGGATAATATAACCTCTACGAATCAATAAAAATACATTGATACATGGAATAATTATATAAAACTGTTATTCATAGAGTTCAATGGAGTTAAAAAACAATTAGAAATCATTGTTTAAAGAAAATGTGGACTTTCAATGAAAAACTAGATCCTCCAGCACAAAATCCAATAATCAGTAACCAGGCATATGTCACGCATGCGGAATCCCCCATCGCATGTAGACAATAGCCAAAAAACGTCCTAAATCCATAGCATGGTAATACCGCCACACAAGGGCTCGACATATCCCATCGGTATGGACCTCGGCCCGATTGGCATATGCGTCTCCTCAGCGGGTCCCTAGCATATCCAATCATGGACTGAATCATATTATAGGGCTGTTGATTCTAGGCTAACAAGCCTTTAGCTCAACCGGGCTACTAACCAAATCCCAAGGACGGAGACCGTAGTCACGCCGCCTGTAATATCAAATAGGGTCATGGGCCCCAAACCCCCAATGATACGATTCAGTCCACATACATATATATACATGCATGTCCTGAGATATAATAACTATCATGCAATGCCCACCGGGTGAAAAGACGAGGAGTTTTCTCTGACAAGTCAATTTATCATTCCGTGGTATAAATCATAATAACCAAAGTCCATCAGGCATGGAAGCCAATATCAAGTAACCCGAGCCTCAGCTCAATCAATATAAAACACATCTCAAATCCATCATCATTTCCGAAAAATCAGTGAATGGTATAAACATATAATCATTAACATTTGTTATACATAAAACCATTTAAAAGATGTAATTTATTCAAATATCAATATCAAAATCAATCATTTCATAAATAAGCCAAATCATATGCCCATTCACTCATTTAATAATATCGAAAGAATGAAATATCCAATTCTCACATTCATCAAGATTCGTCAAGGGTAAAGCATTTCCACTTGAAATCCATTTGATAACGTTTAAAACATGTCACACAGTATATATAGTTCATAAACAGGTATATTCCATGTATCCATTTGTCAGAACAGTAAAACAGTAAGGTTCTCGAGTATTTATGATTCTTATCATCAAGAAAGTGTATAAAGTTTATATGGTTTTCAAAACAGATGTAAAATAGATATATCATTATCAACGGTAAAAGATTACTTATCCCTACCTCAATGCTTCAGTGTATCCAACCCTTTGCGGCTCCATGAGCCTCCCAAATGCAATGTGAAATGCACCCAAATGCAAATGGTTCTCCAAAGAACCTTTGAAACTGTAAAACAACATATATTGCAAACAGGGAATTAAAATAAAGCACATATAATTCACAATCTTAAGGGCAAGGTAAAACACTTCCCTTAAAACCAGTTTAGACTACATTCTAGGCTTAATCGCTTCTTAAACTTTATCTTTTAAACCCAAAGACTACAATTATACTCATCCAGTAATGGCGTAGGGATACCCAAGCAAACGAAAGAGGAAAGAAGCGAAAAAGAAGAAAAAGAGGGCCCATCGATAGAGCCTCTATATATGCCCTATCGATAGGGAGGCTCTATCGATAGGTCTGAGACCCACCTATTGATAGACAAAGAGAAAAAATTCGAGAGATTTTTTTTTTTTTAAAGGGGCACCTCCTATCGATAAGGAGTCCACCCCTATCGATAGAGGGTGTTCGAAAACACCCAGTAACGAGCAGCAAAGGTTCCAACTTCCCAAAAACTCATCAAAACTCCATCAAATTAAAATCTAACCGTTCAAAACATAGATCAACCCAAAATAAGCTTATACAACTTTAAATTTGATAGAAAATTCGAGATCCAACGGTGAAAATGAGAAAACCACAAAGTTTTAGGCATAAAACCCACATAAACCCAAAATATGGTTTAACTCCAAAACAGGCCATAAAACCCCAACAAACACTTCGAGTTAGACTTGCGCATATATAATAAATCTTTCAAAACCATTTATGACCATTAAATCTTTAAAAGATCAAACCTTTTGTTTCAAAACCCACAAAACCCATTTTTGTATAAAAACCTCACAAATCATCAAAAATCAATACAAGCCTTTAAATAACTCATAAATCCAAACCTAAACAACACACAACCTTCACCTCAAACTTTCCCAAACATAAATCACTTTTAATCCTCAAAGACAAAGCCACAAACCCATAAAATGGGTGTGAAAAGAAAAAGAAGAAGAAGAAGAAGAGAAATGAGGCATACCTCCACCGGCGACTGCGAACTCCGGCGAAGCTCCGTCGTGCTCCCTTTTTCTCTCTCTCTCCTCTTTCCCCCGCGTCTCTCTCTCGGTCTCTCTCTCCTTCCACGGCTAAAAGGAAATTAAGAAAAGAAAAGGGAAATGGTGGTTTATATAGTGAAGGGGCACTTTTGTAAATTTCAATTTTTTTTTTTGAAAACCATTAAAATATTCACATAAAAGGGAAATAAAAATTTGGGTTATTACAGAAGTCGAGTGGGGTCATGGTCATTTTCCCAAACCCGAAGTGGAATGTGTTGGTGTTGTCCCACCAAAGTTTAGACAGGGCTAACATGGCCATCCTATCCATATTATCAAGCCAGAGGGAATCCAAGAAGAATTTGAAGCCTGCTTGCTCCACAATGGCTTTGGACTGAGGTTAGTGAGTTTCCATCGAGTCCCACCATTTAATTAATTTGCTTAGAGAGTAGCGTGTGCGGATGACAAAATTGGGCTGCACAAACACACTTGCATTATATTCTCATTTATTGGCATCATAAATCACATCTTAAGCCTTGCTTTTAACCCCATTTTGTCGCACATTCTAATTCAAATATCATAATTTTGATGCATTTGACTTAAAGTTCCTTTTTTAATGTTTTATAGGTTTTTGTTGTCAAAGAATGGTTTGAAGGACCTCTTTTTGGCGATTCTTTCATGTTGCAAAGTTTTGGAGCATGCTGGGATAACGTTGGTGAAGTTTGGAAGCAAACGAAGCGTTTTGGCAAAAGTTGTTCCCTACTACCGGTAGTGAGTCTTATTACCGGTAATAGGATTTACCAGGAAATTCAAGCAGGAAACCAATGAGCTCTTCAACCGGCAGTAGGTTCCTACTACCGGTAGTCGAGGACCCGCGCAGCAGACTTCTATTTTTCACTTTACGGTGACCTTTTTTATGGCAAACTTGTAATTTCTTCCAATTTTATGTTGCCCTAAAGCAAGGGAATTGTGACTTTACCAATTAGCCGTGGAAATGGGGGGAACAAGTGGGTCTTTAGCTTAGTCTTCATCTCTTAGGTTTTCTCCATATAATTTCTAGGGTTTTTAGTTTTTCTCATAGATTTCTCTCTATATTAGTTAATACTTAGTTTAATCACTTAGTTTATGTTAGATTTAGTTGGTTCCTACTTTCTTTCACTTGTAATCAATAGTTTTAGTGGTTTCATCTTACTTTTGGCTTGAAGACTTTGTATTTTCATCTCATTGGTAATATAGAAGCATTTATTTCAGACTTTATGCATTTATTGTTCTTCTTTGTGCATTTACTTCTATTTATGGCTAGCTAAGCACCCCAAGGTGGGTTCTATGGTGGATTTCCTCTCCAAGCCCTAGGTAAATGATGCTCTCTCATCTCCAAAGCTTTCAAATATCAATGGAATGAAGTTTAAACATTCTCTCATCTTTTGAATCCTTGTAATTTCATATTCATGACCATTTTATGACTAGTTAAGCTTGTTGTGTTTGGTTTATGAGCACATATGCATATTACATGTCTGTGAAAATACCCAAGAGAGTTTTGAACTTCATTATATCTTTTATTTCACTTTATTTAAGCCTCTATTGCCAAATCCTCTAATCAAGACCATAGAGTAAATGGAATCTTGGTTGAGTTTTATTTAAGAGCTCATTTATCAAAGGTTTGGAAGGAATGAACCCATAGGACCCATCCTCTTTATTTAACAAGTTTTTATTCTCAACTTGCCATTAATTTGGCACAAATCTTTCACAACAAACAAACCCTCATATTTTACATTTTCTTTGCATTTATTGGGTAGCAAGACCTAAGAATCGAGTAAAACCTATTCCACTCCCTGTGGATATGACCTAGGAACTCCTAGAAATTATTGCTTGACGACCGATGGACTCCTATGCTTGGGAATCTATTGCGCACATATTTTTAGTTCAAGCACTCATCAAGGAAAATGTTGTTATTTCTAAATGACTTTTGATTCAAATGCAATGCAAGCATGGTTGTTAATTTACATATCATAGGATAGAATGAATCTTTTATACTTTGAATGAGCCAAAATGATCAATGCATTTTCAAAAAGTTTTTGCAAAAAAAAGATGTGTGCATATCAAATGACACAATTTATTATCAAGAGCATGTATGGTGTCACCAAAATCAAAAGTGTTTCAATCTCAAAATTGATGGAATTTTAAATTAAACATTGTAAGAAATTTTCAAGAGGTTTTACAAGTTGTGAAATGACTTTTAAAGAGGAAAAAGGAAAATGGAAAATGGTGTCACTTGGGCATTTTATCAAACATGTGATGTGCATATTTTCTAAATGGCATTTTCAAAGATAATTGATCATGGCAAATACTTTCTAAAATCCTACAAAAATCATTGAAACATGATTAAGATATTTTTTATTTGAAAAATCGAAGTTTACTTCATTGAGGCATTTCATCAAACACTTGGTGAGCACCATTGATAAGCTTATGAAACCATGAAATGAGGCTCCTAAATTTTTTCCAAAAAGCTATCATGATATGAAAGCAATAATCACAACATACAAACAAGCATTTTAACTCAATCAATCACATATGAATCAAGAGTTATTGATGAAATCTAACTTACATTTTCCTTAGAGTGGATATACGAAAGGTGTGTTCGAGGTTCCAAGAGTAGGGATAGAGGGTGTGAATTCCCATATGATGATGCTTTGTATTTGGCTTTGACTTCCAAGTATGGGTACTTTGAGATGGATCTCTATCCATTTTTTAGGAGAACCAAACATGTGAAAATGGAGATGTTCGCACCAAATGGAAGCAAGTTGAGGAACTTGAGAAGATGGGGATGATTTTGTGTTGCTAAGAATACAAATCAATGTTTTGGTTATATGTGTGTTGATTGAGGATCAAGAGCAATGGTTTTGGAGCAAAACTAGGCTTGGGGTTACTTGGAATGAGCACAAGAGGGTGCACATGAGTATAGGGGGTTTTTAAATAAAAAATTTTCGGGTCACACTTGGTGACCGTCCTAGCTAGGACGGCCACCAGTGCTCCCCTCTTATTTTATTTATTTATTTATTTTTGATTTTTTGTTCGAATTTTCTTGAAAATTTAATTCATTTTTGCATAAAAATCACTCTTAAATAATGATTTAAATTTTTTTTTTTTTGTGAGAGAAGTATCACATTAAATAAGGATTTTTGAAAATATTTTATGTAAGAGAAGTACCACATAAAATGATGATTTGAAAATGTTTTTATGTAAGAGAAGTACCACATAAAATGATGATTTGAAAAAAATTTGTGAGAAAAGTATCACATTAAATGAGTATTTCTGAAAATATTTATGTGAGAGAAGTACCACATAAAATAATGATTTGACAATATTTTTATATGAGAGAAGTACCACATAAAATGATGATTTGAAAAATGTTTTATGTGAGAGAAGTACCACATAAAATAATGATTTGAAAATGTTTTTATGTGAGAGAAGTACCACATAAAATGATGATTTGAAAATATTTTTGTGAGAGAAGTATCACATTAAATGAGGATTTTTGAAAATATTTTATGTGAGAGAAGTACCACATAAAATAATGATTTGAAAATATTTTCTGTGAGAGAAGTATTACATAAAATGATGATTTAAAAATATTTTGTGTGAGAGAAGTACCACATAAAATGAGTTTTGAAAAGATTTTCTGTGAGAGAAGTATCACATAAATGTTTATTTTTGAGGTTTTTTTATGTGTGTTTGATTATCTGGCTCCCAGGATCATAGAAGCATGAAAATGGGATGTCATTTTGTTTCGTTGGTATTACTCGGTGAAGCCATAAAACACCAACGAGGGGCTTCTGTAGACACTCCATTTTTACCAATTGTTTTCTTATGTGTTTTTTGCAAAGGATTAACTTGAAGAGTTGATCATCTGGTGGAGAATTAGACTTGTAAATACCAAATTATCCAAATTATCATTTTCGGGGAAAAATGATAATTCATCATTTCATGCATACATTTGAATTTGAATCCACTCATTTGCATTGCATTTGGTTTTTTGTGGTGTCTTAGGATGTCCCTGCTAAGTTTCATAGCATTCCGAGTCAGACTTGAAATGTAATTAGGACTTTTGCGACTTGAAGGGCAGTATTGTCCTTTAGATTACAAAAGCTCTAAATGACTGTTGAACTTGTCTCGGATTGTCCCGGGAATTTGGCATGGATATTTGGGGTATGTTAGATGTTGAAGTTGATCAATGGCATAGTTGTTTGAGCCTTTGGGCCCACAGTCAGTTCACAAAGCCCTTTAAGGCCCCTTTAAGGTCAAATTAGGGTTTTCACCCAAAGTAGCCAGGATTCGATCATTTCATCAAATCAAAGCCTTCAAAAGCTTTAAAACACTTTCTTAAATATTTTTAAAACTTGTTTCAAGAAGTAGAAACGATTTCGAGAGCAATTGGTTAGTGGATTTCAAAACCCTAATTTGGGCTCGGTAGGCCCAAAACAGCTAATCGGCTGACTTTTTCAAAATAAAACTTTGATCATGGTCAATTCATTTTCACTTCAAACTCTTCTAGAAACATGGAGAATTGAATCACGACCGTTTTGACGCTAGAATCGTCGAATTTGGACTTGAAACGGGCCCGAAAATTCGAAAAGAGCCGCAATCGGGTCGAGATATTCCCAAAACCCTTTTTTTTGGACATTTAGCTCGATGACTGTCCTCCCATGGACGGTCAACTGTCCTAGGTAGGACGGTCAACAGTGTTTTATGCCCAGTTTTGCTTAATTGCGAGGATTTTCACTCCTTTTTGCACTAAGACTCCTCTAATCCGACTTTGGATCAGTTTGAACGACTTAGTTCGTCCTTGGGGACTCTAGGAAGACTCATTTGGAGCCCTTGGATCATTCTTAAGGGTTTTAAGGAGAGTCATTGATCAATTTTAGGGATCTCTCTATAAATAAAAGCTCTAGATTAAGTTTTGAAGAGAAAACTTGAATTTAGGGAGACTTTTGCACCTTGGAACTGCACTTAGAGCCATAGCTACGAAATTCCAGAGCTTGGGAGCTTGAAGGAGATAGCTAGGAGCAAGGAAGAAGAAGGCAAAAGGTAAGGATTCATACCCCCATTGTGTTTAGAATTCGATTTTGCATAACATAGTTAGGAATTGAGTATTTTCGAGTAGTTTAGTTTTTTTACAGAATATATGTCTTAGTTCCCTCTTCTTGTATGCATGATTTAGGGTGAGATGTAGCCTTGAATCATGTATGTTAGTTTAGGATTAAAATTTTTCGTGATTCATGCATTGTTTAGCATATTTAGAGTAGGATATATTTTCTGTTTTAGATATTTGATATGTTTAGTCTATTTTTAGTATTTGTTTGAGTCTTTTATTATATTTGTGGATATGTTAATCATGGTTTGGTTTATAGGAGCATGTTTTAGGAGATATGATTATGCACATGATGCATATTATAAGTTGTTTAATGCAATTACTTTATGTTTTTAGCATGATTTTTGAGTCTATGCATGTATGGTCTTTGTGTTTGAAGTGAATTTATGTGTTGAGTGTTTTATGCATATGTTTGTGAGTTGCATATTAATGTCTTAGGATAGTTTTGTGTTTAGGTTTGTTCATAACATTCTTCTTGATCTTGTTTTTCCTTAATTAATGCTTGAAATTATTAATGCTTGAGAGTGCTATATGAATTGTGTTCGAGAGAGCATGGCAAAGGTGAGTCTCTACCCTTGTGCTAATTAAGGTAAACATGGTCTATTTGAATGGTTTTTGCGTAGTTTTCTTGCTTAACATGTTAGTATGCATACTAGGATATTTGCTTATTATTTTCCATGGATTATAATGTTTCTTATGCTATTTAAAGCATGTATTCAAATTTGTCCAGATTTGGATATATACTTTAAAGTGACTTAATTCCCATTCTTAAGCCATGTTTTTGCATAGTTTTTATATATTGTCTTATAATATATTCATGTAGGATGCATGCTAGATCACTGTCTTGATTTTATTATTTCTTTTTAAGGTTTTTAGAGTGATTTAAAGTTTGCATTCGAATCTGTCTAGATTTGTTTATGCCTTTAAATTACTTCTAAAAATCATTTTTAGGATCAAATTCAACTTAAAAACATGCTTCGGTTCACAAAGTTGTATTAGTTTGCATATTATGATCATTCTCATGCATTGGGTGAATTGATTTCATGCATTTTTGTTTATTTTGTTTAAATTCCAGCATGCATTGCATTAGAATTTTAGGTTTTTAGACTAACTTAGGATTAGTTAGAGACCTTAGGATTAGGGAGGTCACTTTACCTCACCTAGAACTATCCTTTGTTGTAAGAATTATTATCAGAATTAAGTATTGTAATTGGTTTAAGAGTCTATCTTCGACAGATTTTCTAAAATGGTTTTTAATGTGGTTTTTATGAAATAAATATGATTTTTATAAAAGATTTGATTAAGGTTTAGATTATGAGTTTTGGCTTGTTTTGTTTCAAGACTTGGTTTGGGTTGTGCATTTTCAGTTGTGTACTAATGATCACAAGCGAAATCGTGTCTACAGTCTTTAACTCACCATGGATTAGGATGGTAAGTGACTTAGTGACCTAGGGATCATGTTTTAGGTGGTTAGATGACTTATACTTTCTCATACCCTTGGTGTATGACCATGGATTGATCAAATTGTCAAAATTGGGATTTCAATAAACCTGGATCAATCCAAGGGTGTTCTGGATCGATCCAATAGCATGACAATCCAATTACAAAAGCTTTGCAGAATTTCATACTCTTTAGATCGATGCAAGTCCTTCCTGGATGGATCCAAGTATGGCCTGGATCGATCCAATAGCATATGAAGTTCAACCACAGAAAGTGTGCAGAAGTTCATCCCATTTTGGATCGATCCAAGCCCTCCCTGGATCGATCCAAGATCGTAAAAATCTGATTTTTTTTTCTACTTTTTACCCTTATTTCTGATTGGTCATTTTGCCCTCTATATATAGATTAGGTCATCCGAGATTCAGGGCTACCTTAGTCGCCAGAGAATCTTACCAAATTAAGCCCTAATCAGTTTTCTCCCTTGTGAACTGATTGTTGTACAATCATGCAAGTTATTGTATTCTAATATTGTCCATTTTGGTAGATAAAGTATACATAAGTAGGTAATATAAGTCATATAAACTTAAGCCAGTGTTTTTGACCTTGCAGGATAAAATGCTATTTTTGTTGAGTCCTAAGAACTTAAGGAATGCAAGGAAGTTTTGAAGCAAGTTGGAAGTCGATGGTCAAGTGAAAAAGAGCCAGAAAAGCCTTATTATCGATAGCTACTTATGTAATTATCGATAGTTAGTTCAATCAGCTGCAGCAAAGTCCAAATTTTGTACCTGCAAAGAGCCATTATCGATATCTCTATTTAGCATTATCGATAGCTGAGTCTATGATGCCAGCTTGTGATGTCCAGAAGAAGGCCATTATCGATAGGTGTAAACCAATTATCGATAATTGGTTCATTGATGCAGTTTCCATTTTCCAGATTGATGCAACTATCGATAAGCCTCATTATACTTATCGATAGGAAGAGTGCTGCTGCAGGCCATTTTTGTTGCTGAGTAAGGACATTATCGATAGGTGGTTTATTGAATTATCGATAATTGTGTGATTTCATGTCAAGCATATTTCCCAGTCCAAGGAAAATATCGATATCTTCTTCACCAATGATCGATAATCAGCTGAAGCTTATCATGTTCTAGTTTCCTGCAAAGGGCAGCTATCGATAACTAGTTCCCCAACTATCGATAATGGATGCTCGTAAAGACTGATCAGAAGAGCCATTACCGATAATTGAAGACCTAATTATCGGTAATGGGCGCCGCCTTAGCCAAAATATCTTTAATTTCGACTTTTTGAAGGGCAAAAATGTATTTTATATTTGTATTTGTATATAAGCAACTTGGTTCTTGTTTGAAAGGATGTAATTTTTCAATTCCTTAGCTTAGCATAGAAACACAAGGTTTTCTTATTTCTTCTCTTAATTTTAGATAGTTTTATTTCTTGTTTAGTGATAGTTTAATAGTGTAACTTTGTTATTATTCCATTTTAATCTGTAACAAGCTTTAAGTTTAATCTAATTTCAGTTGTTAAAGTTATTTCAATTTTCTTAGTTAACTTATGTTTGAGTTTCTATTGAATTTTCTTCCAATCAATATGAGTAGCTAATTCTATACTGGAATGATGAGGGATGCTTGATTTATATCTGAGGTGTTAGTTCACACAATTAACCTGACTAGACAGATTCGAATATTCATTATAAACATGAAATTTATTTATGATCCATTAGGAACTGTCAGCTTTTACCATCTGTTGACAGGAGTACTTGCCACAGGTAGTTCTTAGCAGTAAAGGCGTTCCAAGTGTATGATGATTTCATTAGATTGTTGTTTACAATGAATATTCTATTTCTTGAACAGTTGGTTAAATTTATATTGTAAAAATTTTCCATTGAGGTCACTTTTCAGTGTACTAAAATGAGTAGAAATTGTGATGAACTAATACTAAGGATATAATTGAGTTGAACTTTGAATTCCAGTCTTTTCTATAAATCAGTAAGATTATAAACAATCCTTGTGTATTTTACACAAAATCAATTTTCAACCACCATATATTTTCTTTCTTTTCTCTACTTTAAACAACAATTGGGAAAGGGTTTTCTTGATTCTCAATGACCGCTGATCTCTGTGGACACAACCATGGGACTCCATGAATTACTATGCTTGCAAGGATAGATCCTACGCTTGGGATTGAACTGCACTTCTTACGCGCAAGCAATATCTTTCTGAGGAGTATCAGTTTCTGAATCTGATAGTACGGTGGAACATTGTTCCTTTAGGTCACCATCTCTATTTTCATTGGGACCGTGCTCAGTTGCTATTTGCTATAAAAAGTGGCAAGTCTATTGACTTTCCCAAGCTGATTTGGGATTGCATCAAGAA
>JAESVK010000050.1:2292382-2304526 GCA_017140935.1 Hamamelis virginiana | reverse complement strand
ATATTCATTATAAACATGAAATTTATTTATGATCCATGAGGAACTGTCAGCTTTTACCATCTGTTGACAGGAGTACTTGCCACAGGTAGTTCTTAGCAGTAAAGGCGTTCCAAGTGTATGATGATTTCATTAGATTGTTGTTTACAATGAATATTCTATTTCTTGAACAGTTGGTTAAATTTATATTGTAAAAATTTTCCATTGAGGTCACTTTTCAGTGTACTAAAATGAGTAGAATTTGTGATGAACTAATACTAAGGATATAATTGAGTTGAACTTTGAATTCCAATCTTTTCTATAAGTCAGTAAGATTATAAACAATCCTTGTGTGTTTTACACAAAATCAATTTTCAACCACCATATATTTTCTTTCTTTTCTCTACTCTAAACAACAATTGGGAAAGGATTTTCTTGATTCTCAATGACCGCTGATCTCTGTGGACACAACCATGGGACTCCATGAATTACTATGCTTGCAAGGATAGATCCTACGCTTGGGATTGAACTGCACTTCTTACGCGCAAGCATGAACATTTATTGTTCTTCTATCCTTGTAAGAATCATATTGAATCTTCATTCATACCTTATGGATTCAACTTGATTGCTTTGAGCTGAGTTTAGAAACCTTGGAAACTTTATTTCAATATCAATGGTGAGAAATTTCTATGGAGATAGAAAATCTTTCATGACTTTTGATTGAAGAAAGCAAGAGTGAGGTCAATGGAATTGGTTGCTGAGCATGCTGTGAAGATGGAGGACTCATTGGGATGAGTTGATGAGATCTTAATACACTAGGCCAGGGTTTGGTGAGATCGAGTGTATGGTATAATCTATGTACTCCCTTTTCAATAGTGGATTGTTGTTGTTCTCCCGTGGTTTTTTCCCGAAAGGGTTTCCACATATATCTTGTGTTGATTTACTGTATTGAGATATAACTGCTAACTATCAATAATGATGGAATGATTTCTGTGTTCATGGATCCCTCTAGATAGTTGAAATATCTTTTGTATTTCTTGCTCACAAGGTGTTTGTTATTATTCCTAAAAGAATGAACTCAGTTTGTTACTTGTGTGTAATTTTCATATATATGTGATTTCTTGCTAAGAAATTTTGAAGTCCTGTAGATCTATATGGAATTAGGTTTTTCACTTATCTTAGGATAAGATTTCTCCCAATATGGTTTGTTTTCTTGAAATATCTTTGAAAAAGAGTTTCAATTGAAATTGAGTTCTACAGATAAGAATTATCTAGAATGTTTGGATTTTGTGAAAGTCTTTTAATTTGAGATGATTTCAAATAAAGAATTTGAAGCGGATAAAAAAACTCAAAGATAGAGTCTTAGATAAAGTAGAATGCTTTTGGATGATGTAGTTCATTACAATAGGAGAGTCCTAGGGTACGGTAGTCGAACTACGTGGACTTTGATATTTGCTAGGTAACACTAGTAGGTTACATAGGCGTAAATGGGGCTCAAGTCCGCCCTAGGATGCTAGTAAGGTGTCCTAGGTTTTTAGGGTTTGTTTGTAAATTATTTTTATTATTATTAATACAGATTATTGCATTTATATCACTATTTTCATTGGTTGATTATATTATTTAGGATTGTTTGCATTAGGATTTTAAATAGCCCAAATAAATCGGAAGTCTTTTAATTAGGGCGAGGTGGGTGCCTACAAGTAAGAACTTGGAACCTTCCCACGTCGTAACCTAGTCCCCAGATCCATCTTTGGTTCGCAGATTGTCTTTTCATTAAATGGAGTTTGTTTTGTTTTATTGAAAATAAAATATTTTTATGGTTTCCTTATTCCTTAAAAATATGGTGGCAACTCCTTTGTTTTCTAAAATCTCAAATCACGCGCAGTGATAACGTGGACACAGCAAATACCGAGAAGCTGGTTCACAGAGTGCGACTCAGGGGCGAGGACTATCACGAAAGCAATTTGTCGGTCGAGGAGATTTGTGACATTATGTTTAAATATACAAGATGGAACTTTTTTTAGTTGACTTATTTTTTGTATATTTCACAATATACAAAATGTAATGGAATATGTAAAAGCTAAGGATTTTGGTTAATTGATTGACTTTTTGAAAATTGGTATGAAAGGTATTGATACATTATCTATTATATGTCATTTTTCTATTGTGTATTAGGGAATGAGGGTTAAAATCAAGAGGAAAAAATTCAACATTAAAGTTTATATTCTGTGATGAAGTACCGAATATATACATAGACATTCGGCCATATGTTTCCGAACATACATACTTATATTCGGTCTGCATGTATCTGTGGACACCCCATTTTTACTAATTATTTCTACCATATGTCCATGCAAATGATTAACTAGAATAGCTGATCATTTGGTGAGGAATTGGCCTTGTAAAGACCAAATTGACCAAATTGCCCTTTTCTGAGGGAAATGACAGTTCATTATTTCATGTGTACATTTGGATTGGAATCAACCCATTTGTATTGCATTTGACTTTTGTGGTGTTTTAGAACATCCCTGTAAATTTTCATAGCATTCTGATGAGAGCTCGATAGGTAATTAGGGTTTTTGCGACTTGAAGGGCATTTTCGTCCTTTTTCTCGTATAATTTCCGAATGACCTCCGAATTCGAAACGGATTGTTTCATGAGGTTTATATGGATGTGGGGAGTGAATTTGGAGTGCTAATTGAGTCTTTGAATGGTTGGGATAGATTCTCCCAAAATCGATCCCACGGGTAAGGATGAGCTGAATTAGGGTTTCGATCAAATTGACCGTGAATTGGTCATTTTCACCAAAATGAAAGATTTTCAAAACATGTTTTCAAGTACCAATTTCATATTAAAACCATGTTTTTAGAAGTGGTACAAGCCTAATTGATCAATTTTACAAAACAAAGAATGGTCATATGACCAATTTTGGCACAACCGGGTCAATTGGCTAGCTTTTTGCTAAAACCCTTGACCATGGTCAATTGATTTTAACCCAAAAACATTCTAAAAATGTGGAGGATCAAAACACGGTCGTTTTGAGCCCTGAACCATCGGATTTGGATTAAATTTGACCAAAATATGGCCAAAATATGAAAACCCTAAAATTTGGGGAAGAAAAAATTGGGAAGTCACTACGGTGACCGTCCTAGCTAGGACGGCCAGCCGTCCAGCCCAGGACGGCCAGCCGTCCAGCCCAGGACGGCCAGCCGTCCAGGCTAGGATGGTCACCAGCATGTTCGAACCCATTTTGTATTTTTGGCATGTTTGAAACTTTCCCACTTGTTTTGGCCGATTTGGTTCGTTTTTTTGGAATAAATTCGAAGGGTTTCAGCTGGCAAACCCTAGCATGATCAATTCTAAACCCTAGGATCATTTTTAGGGAATTGAATCCTAACCATTCAAGGATTTGAACCCTATCTCTATATATACTACACTATGGAGTTAGAGAGAAAAAAAGAGGAGGAGAATTTTAGGGTTTTTGGGAGAGGAGGCTACAGATTTTTTGGCTCTTCATTCTTACACCATTGAAGGGGTAAGAACTCGAGGCTAGGAGCTTGAAGGAGGCTAGCCAAGAAGGAGATCGAAGGGTAAATCATTAACCTTGGTTCTCATTTTTCATGATTTCTTACATAGGTTTATGAGGCTATGGTGTAAGTCCTCTTGATTTCATATAAGATGGATTCTCTTTTCCTTTTCTTTCTGCTATGAGTATGTTTAACATGATAGGGTTAGTTTTATTCGTTATTTCATGTCATATGTATGATTAGGGTTAGTCTTGGTGTTATTTTGTGTAAGCATGTATGATTAGGGTTAGTTTCATCATGAGTGCATGTTAGTAAGCATATTAGGGTGTCTTTTATTGTGATTAAATGCATGTTAGGATTAGTTTTTGTTATGATTTTATGTGTAGATGCATGATTAAAATTAGTTTTATTGTTGTTTATATGTAGATGCATGATTAGAACTAGCATTATTATGACTTTATGTTAGAATACATGTTTAGAGTTGTTTAGTTTAGTTATTATTTTATGTTAGAATGTATGTTTAGGGTTGTTTAGTTTAGTCATTATTTTATGTGAATATGCATATTAGGGTTAATATGTATGATTAGGTTAGCATTGTTGTGATTTATGTTAGTATGCATGTTTAGGATTAGTTAGTTTTGTCGTGATTTTATGTATGCATGCATGAGTAGGGTTAGATTTATGGTTATTTTGTGTACAAGCATGTTAAAATAAATATTGGTGTATTCATATTGTTATTTGAATCTCTCGATGTTTAATTGATGATTTTAATGATAACATGAGTATATTAGTATGTTATTTCGACATGTGATGAGTCTTGAGTCTTTTTGTTTATGTTTTATATGATTATTTAAACACTTGCCATGGATTTGATCATTTGAATATGAAAAATGTGTACGAGGGAGCGTGCAAAGGTGAGATCCTTCCCTTGTGATTTTTTTTTATGATTATTTGAAGCACTCGGCTTGGATTTATTGGTTTGAATATATAAAATGTGTACGAGGGAGCGTGCAAAGGTGAGATCCTTCCCTTGTGTTTAAATTAATTATGTAAGCATATTTTTGTGTAGTTTTTGATATGTTTTGCATGGTAATTTAATCAAGCATGATAGATTGTATGCTAGGGTATTTATTCATTATTAACCATGGATTAAGAATGATTTTTAGGCCATTAAAAGTGTATATTCAAATCTGTCCAGATTTGGATATATACTTTAAAATGGTTTAATTATCATTTTTAAGCCATTTTTTGCATGATTTTTGCAGTTTATTTTGTATATTCATGTAGAAAGCATGCTAGGACATTTTCACATTTTTTATTCTTTATTTTCATGATTTTTAGAGTGGTTAAAGGTTAATGCTCAAATCTGTCTGGATTTGTTTATGCCTTTAAATCACTTCTAAAAATTATTTTAAGGCCAAATCCAACTTAGAAATATGCTTAGGCTCACATAGATTAATTAGTGTGCATTTAGGGGCATTTTCATGCATTTTTAGAATTAATTACATGCTTATTTGTTTAAATTTCAGCATGCATTGCATTAGTATTTTTAGGTTTTTAGATTAACTTTAGGGCTAGTTAGAGACCCTAGGCTAGGAAGGTCACTTGACCTTCCCTAGGAATTTCCTTTGTTGTAAAAGTCATACTCAGATTTGAGTATTTTAATCGATTTGATTGTCTATCTTCGAGAGATTTTCCAAAAATGATTTTGATATAATGAATATGATTTTTTATGAAAGATTGGATTATTAATTGATTTTCAAAAGATTTGAAATGTTTTAAAGATTTTTACTTTGGAATGAAATTCCTTCCATATGATTTGTTTTCTTGAAAATCTTTGAAAAAGATTTTCAATAGGAATTGAATTCTAAAGATAAGAATTATTTGGAAAATTTGGATTTTATGAATGTCTTTTAATTTGAAATGATTTCAAATAAATGATTTTGAAAGAATAAAAACTCTCGAATTTAGAGTCTTGAATTAGGTTGAATACCTTTGATGATGTGATTGATTACAATAGGAGAGTCCTAGGGTAGTCGAACTACGTGGACTTTGATACTTGCTAGGTGATACTAGTAAGTTACGTAGGCGCTAATAGGGCTCAAGTCCTCCCTAGGATGCCCGTAGGGTATTCTAGGTTCTTAGGGTTTGTTTGTATTTTTTTTTATTATTAATATAACTAATATAGATTAATGCATTTATATCACTATTTTGTTGGTTGATTAGATTATTTAGGATTGTTTGTATTGAGAAATTTAAATAGCCCAAATAAATTAGAAGTCCTTTAATTAGGGCGAGGTGGGTGCCTACAAGCGAAAGCTTGGAACCTTCCCACGTCGTAACCTAGCCCCCGGATCCAACTCTGGTTTGTAGACTGTCTTTTCATTGAAAATAGAGTTTGTTTTGTTTTGATTTAAAAAATAAAATATTTTTCATGGTTTCCTTATTCCTTAAAAATAAGGTGGCGACTCCTTTGTTTGTTTTCTAAACCCCCTAATCACATCGCCCGGTGATGATGTGGACACCACCTAAGCCCCGCCACGAGGCTGGTCCACAGAACTGGCGACTCCGCTGGGGATATCGAGGGCTAAACTTCATTGATTTAATTGGGCTATTTAAATTCTTAAATTAATTAAAATCAACCACTTGCATTTGTGTGATTGCATATCATTTTAGTTATATTAGCTGCATGTCATTGTGTGATAGGACGATGTTGCCTTGCCAAACGATGGTCTAGTCCTGATCCCTGTCTCCACTCGACACTAGGGCAATCATGACGAAGCCATCAACCTATTGTCAAGTACCCTTCGGGGTATATCAATGACCAATTAGTACTGTTTGACCCACGCGGCACGCCATGTGTCACATGTGGTTAGGTATATGGATTGGTCTGCAATAGGAACCTTTGAACCCACCTTTTGCATTAGTCCATGTAGACAGCCAAGTAGGACACTCTACCCTACAGTGCTTGCACACACCTGTTATGCTGCCGAAATTTTGACACACAATTGTACTGTTATGCTGCCGAAATTCCTTTTGGTATTTAACTGTACCATTATGCTGTCGAAATTTTCCCTTAACACATACCTACGCCGTTATGCTGCCAAATTTCTTTTAGCACATAATTGCGTCGTTATGCTGCCGAAATTGTCCCAATTTGATGTGAGCCTTGTTTGTGAATGCTAGAACTTAGGGATATGTACCCTTGGATAAACTTTGATATTTTTAATATAGACCCTTTATTTTAAGGATTTTGGTCCTTAGAATGAAAGGACTATTTTGAGGATGGAAGAGAATATTCTAAAGGTACATACCCTTTTCTGTGATTAGGTTGTTTTGGCTTGTTTTGACTAAGACCTTCGATTCAAAGGAAAGTGTCCTAAGAATGAAGGGCTAATCATTGGTGTCGCTCTTTATGCCTTGTTTGGCTTATCGTGTTTTATTTCCCTATTGGTGATTCTGATTTATTTCCTAATTTCTAAGGAAATGCCCTTGTGAAATAAGGGAAGTGAGTTGGAATTATGATAGGACGGTTTTCCCCTTTCTCATTTTCTTCTATTTGGATAGCACCTCTTTGATAGTCTGTCAATAGGTTTTGAGCATCATGGACTCTTCCGTTTTTCTAAAAAGCCCATTTCATGGTATAGAATTCTGGCCTGGCGTCGTGATTCTAGAGGGCGTCTTTTTAGTGTTGAACCCCCGAGTGTATCCTCAATGGCTGACGGAGAATCCAGTACCACTGCTATAGTGTTGAATGCTATCATGGACCGAATTGATGCCCTGGCTCGTGAGACTGAACAGATTAAGAAAATGTCCCAAGATAAACAGACCAGTACAGATCAAATTAGGGAGGCCCATTTAGAGAACCCGAAGAGTACCTCTGATCCACCTATCCCGGCCAAGTTGATGACAGTGCCAAGGCCCAGGCAGGAGCCAAGTCTAAGCCCATCAATCTGGATGGCGAGCCCAGTGGATCTAGGTTCCTCTCTGGGGATCCAATCCTGTTGTCGAGTAAGGTTGAAGCCTTAGAGAAAGCCCTGAAGGGGATGCGTCGGTCTGATGACATGGTTGATGTGACATCTTTTTCACTGTTCCCCAAGGCCCGTATGCCGTTCAGTTTTAAGATGCCTGAATTAGAGAAGTTTGATGGGATGGGTTGTCCTAAAACCCATTTGAAGATGTATGTGAGGGCGATGCAACCTCGTGGAGCTGATGATAAGCTGTTGGCTCAGATGTTTCATGAATCACTGAAAAGGTCAGCCTCGAAGTGGTTTTTATCCTTAGATGAGACTAAGTTGAAGACATGGGAGGATGTTTGCAATGAGTTCACTAACCACTACAAGTACAACACTGAGATTGATGTGACTCGTAGGGATCTTGAGACTACTAAGCAGGAACCGAGGGAGAGTTTCTCTGCCTTCATTTCCAGATGGAGGGCGAAAGCTTCGTAGATGACCCACAGGCCTACAAATGATGAACAGGTGCAGATGGTGCTGAAGAGCCTCTTGGGAATATTATTTTGACGGCATTAATCAACGCAAGCTCATGATCTGTAACAACAACAAAAGGAGTATAACATTCACCAATTGCGGATGATAATTGCTCCAAAGCCCAACAATAATAGTCCTTTCGCTCAAATTCCATCAATGCAAATGCCAAAGAGAAAGTGATATCCATTGAGGTTTATCTAACAATCTGTAGTAGCGGCATACTGTACTTGTTGGTCTTGTAGGTGCAATCCATCAAAAAAACATGAGAAAAACACTTAACAAGTTTGATGGATTCGGGATGTGCCCAAGAGTATATGCTCGACACTTCACTTCCATCCTCCGAAGATTTATGCCTCTCGAAATATCCATTCTCGGTGACCTCTTTAAGAGTTGTTGCATTACTGTTCTACCCCCCTATCCATTCTCTTCATCTTTGACAATACATTGTAAATGGTCTTCTGTGTGGATGCATTATTGGGATCTTTTATCTTCAACAACCGTAGAATTTCAACCGCCTTCACTCCCCGGACATCAATTCATGAACATAATCCCACTTAGACGGGGTCAATATTCGAACAAATGAGTGGCCTTCAAAATTGTCTCCCAACTTGTGGTTGTGTTTGCCTTCTAAAACGATCAAACCCCAAGCATCTGTGCTTAACATGACGCCAATTAACTTGAAAGAACAATTGCACTTTTTTGTTGTCGCTTCACGCACAGCTTTCTTTTTATTATTGACAACATCTTTCTTCAACTTTGGCGAGTGTGATCGAAACTTGCCGTTCCACTCACACCCGTAATACACAACCGGTGTTTTATTATTCGTCTTCATTTCTGACTTCGAAGTAATGATCACCATACGATATTCTTTACCAATGCTTCTTACATATATATCAAGCTCTTCACGAGTAGCAAATACCTACAATAAATTGTATTCGACATGATTCAGCATCTAATAAATTTTGTTCATAGCACAATTTAATATATAAATTTCAAATTAGGTGTCCCGATTTACCCGTTTTGTAACAAAAAACTCGGCAAGATCAACAATAGTTGGCTCTTCGTAGGGAACTATCTGTAACTGTGACTGCATGATATGGAATTAAGTTAGACAAATTAATAATAGGACCTAAAACATGAATTCTTTTTAAAAAAATGACCATATTCAGTATCTTATGGCCGAATATTAGTGTTTGACATTCGGTTGTATAGTGCCGAATATAGCATATTTTATTCGGTTGTAGGAAAATTTTTTACAAAAGTAACATTCGGTACCCTATTGTCGAATAGAAAGATATAACATTCGGCATTCAATGACCGAATAATAAAGCTTAGTATTCGGCAATACCAAGCCGAATGCGAACACGAACACAGTTTTTATTTTTTCAATTTTCCGACATCATACCATAATGGTTATAAAGTACTACTTTTCATGTTTTAAAGAAGGTTTAATCCAAAAATAATGTTTACCAAAAATATACAAACAAACCTAAAAATAAAGTATTTAGGGTGAGTACAAACTTAAAACTAACCTCTTTAATATGTTCTTCCATGGTAAATGAGCAGACGATTATCACTGTGAAGATCGTGTAGTAGAAGGACCAAGTTCGAAGCCGTAAGTGTCTTCTTCGACGAGAGGTTGATGAATGCAAACGAACTCACGTACGCGGGAAAGAAACGGTTGAATGTTTTGTTTTGGTGATAGGGGTAAAATGGTCATTTTATAAATGTTGAAATATTATGGGTTGCTTATAGTATTTCTGTTATGTAATGGGTTGTATTTAGTAGAGGGGTAAAATGGGTATATTAATTAAATTTTAATTGTGCTGCCTTTAGTAAAAATACAAATGAGTAGATTGTACTTAGAAAATGGACTACCTTCAGTAAAAGGTGGGCTGCAAATAGCCCCACACTAAAAATGTTTTAGTATAATTTTTTTACATTAAATTTTTCTTAAATACTCCCTCCGTCGCATAAAAATAGGCCTCTTCCAAAAAACACGCATATTAAGAAAACTCATTAATGCATTGATTTGTGATCTTTTTTCCTTTTATTTCCAAAACTACCATTTTCTACAATTATAGTGTCATGTCAAGGAATTCTTGGAATAATAAAGGATAATATGGGAAAGTTAAAAGAAATATAATTTGACTTTTTAAAATGGACTATCATTTTAGGACAACCAAATAAGAAAAGAAGGCTGTCTATCTTTGTTGGACGGATGAAGTAACATCTATCATCAAAATACCCAAAATTTTTAAATAATGTATAATAAAATTATATGACCGTACGCAAGAAAATTTACGTATGCTCTCCCAAAAATATTAAAAAAAAAAAAAAAAAAAAAAAAAAAAAAAAAAAGTTGAGCTTGCGTACAGCGCATCTAATGGACGCGAGTCAATTTAATACGGAACAGGAAGAGTGAGCGACCGACACGTTAATGGACAAATGGGGCATCAGGCATGTGGTCCATACTCCAAATTTCAAAACACGTCGGCCAAGCTACCTTGCTATTTGGCATATTTGCTACAACTAGAATGGGCGGTGCTGGGTATATTCGGGGTGCGCAGGTTAAGCAGACAAATATGGACATAAAAATACACCAATAAACAGAGCGAATGAGCATTTGAGCAGGAGCGAGGAGCGAGGAGCGTGTCAGAAATAAATAAATAATAGAAAAGGGGTGAGTGGAATCAGCGGGAGTTGAGGACCAAGTAGCACACGGCGCCAACCATCACCACAATATGATCATTTGGGCCCCTACTCCTTCATTAACTACCTCTCTCCCTCGTACCATTTCCTTAACGCAACCGCTTTCTCACTCTTCTCTCTCTCTTCTCTCTTCCCGCACTCCTCCCTCCATTCTCTGCTTCTCTTCTCCTTCTGGTAATTTCTTCTCTCTCTCTCTCTCTCTCTCTCTCTCTCTTCTGTCTCTCTGTCTCTTGTATGTTTGTTGAATGAGTTTTTCATATGTACTTTCGAATCATGGTTCTATATCTTTTTCGAAATGTTTTCTTCCGTTTACTGTTTGATTTCTTCGCTTCATATATAGCGCGCGCGCGCACACATATATATACACATGCATATGTATTTTTCTTTTGTTGATTTTGAAATTAAATTTTTGTTGTTTTTATGCTTGAAATTGTGTTGTAATGTAGAAATTTTGGTGATTATGATGAGTTTTGTCATGGTTGATTAGGTTTGATTCTGTTTGGTCTGTTTGTAACGAAAATAGTTAGGCTAGATATGGTGATTGATCCATGGCATGCCTTTATCTAGCTCCTGTTGCCTAATTTTAGATTTCATTGTTCTTAAGGTGGAAACACAATGTATTCATGCACACAGACATATTTTGTTTTAATTGATGTTCTGTGTCTCGTTATTGTGTTTCCTGTGGCAGTAATTACTGAACCTGATTAGGTCATTATGACCTTTGGCAGCGGATGTAGATTTTGATATAGGAAAATGGAAATAGTTCATACCTAATTCAGTTCCTTTATAGTTTATATATACATACCTGTATCGCGTGACACCTTGATTACACCAGTTAATACTAGTATTTGAGGGTGGTTGTATCCCACATTCCCACGAATTGCTGAATTGAATGACTGGATTTACATATCAAGCTAATTGAGCTATGTGAACGTATATATATATGCTCCTTGAGAAAACTGGTTTTGCAAAAAATGTCAACTTGGAATTTGTATCCTCCCCAACATTTAAATTGCGAGATGAATATTATATTTATCGTGGAAATTTTGGGGGTTAATAGGCACAGAGTTGGTTCCTCCATTCCAATCTTTATTGCACCATGTGGTTAAAACTGTGAATCTTTGGAAGTTATGGTGTTATTTTGGTCCACATTTATTTCTTTTTGCTCCCACTTCTCTTTTTGGATCATGATACTTGCATCGCGGTTCACCTCATTGCTGCTGTCACTCCTCTCTGCTGCCTATGCACATAGGCCTCTGAACCATATCCATTACTTCACTTATTTATCATGTCTTGGGGCTACTCGGATGTCTCATCCAACTGTCTTCCAAGTCTTGCCATTATTTTGTGGTCCATATACATGCTTTTTGGTGTATTCAAGCAAACGCAACCATATATCATACTGGAACATTTGCCTGTAAAGGTTTCCTACTCAACTT
>JAESVK010000050.1:2247137-2282530 GCA_017140935.1 Hamamelis virginiana | reverse complement strand
CCCCCCCAAGATAAAAATTTAAAGTGTGTGTGAAATATACAATGCATTTGAGAATCAATGTTGGGGCCACCATATGCTGCATTTACAAGTAACAAATAATTTGGTGTTTGGGACTTGGGGCCGCCATATGAAAGTAGAGCCAAAGTTGACAGTTATTTAATACCTTTATATCAGCTAACACTTGTGAAATTGGTTCTTTTGAATTCAAGTACGCAAAAGAACACACAGAGCCACTAAAGACGAGAACACCAACAATTTCTTTTTGACTGCATGCTTTACAAAATGTAAAGAAATAAATAAATGTTAGGATTCAAAAATTTAAGAACAGCCATAACAAAAGAGTCTATTTTTCTTAATATAAGAAGAAAAAAATGCTAACACACCTTCTGCAGATGTATCTTTCATGAATGGAAGAAGAAATTCAACTTCATGCAAACCATCTGATGTGCAGAGGTCATCCCCAACCACCTAAATATGTATGGAAAACAGAAAAATATCGTCACGCAAAGCTGATACCAATGATAACCCACTAACAGAGTCATGAATAAAATTTCTCTTCCAGGCCAACACAGTAGATAATAGTCTGCCCTAGCAAAGACAAGAAATCCATAAAGTTCTGCTTTACCAGTTATTACTGCATTTGTATGATGAGGCCTGTCTTACATGGACTTGACCATGTGTCAGGTGAGAGTCCATGTTCCGGTGTCAAATCAATCAAGTCCCCCAAAACGTAGAATGGACAGACATTGAAGAATTGTCAGATGGCCAATTTTATTTCTCCATACACATACAATGCAACATAGCAAGCCCAACATGGATAATTCAAGAATTGTCAAAAGGGCCAATTTTAATTCTCCATACACTAGGGTAATAATACAACATAGCATGCCCAACATGGATAATTCACTCATTTTGAAATATCCACGCAAGGAACAGATTAAGAGAAGTACCCTAAAATCTTCTTGCAATCTTAGGATCTATTCCTCTCTTCATTTATTAGACACGCCTGTTAAGCGCACACTGTATATGGATAATAGGCATGTCTACCAGTGCCATATTATGTCCAACACAAGTAACTTCTCACATTTTAAAGTTATTAAATAACCACGAACAGTAAGGAGAACATATATTTTTGAAAGTGAGATGTCAGAGAGTTGCTTACCAAATTTCCATCAATCATGACCTTTGCACCTTTTAGCTCCTTGGCATGAATTGAAATTCCATAACGAAGAATGTCAGATAGTGTTCTGACATTTGATGCACTCTCAAGATATATGGGCAATCTGGGAGAAGACAGCTTCACTCATGAGTCATGATGATACAAAAGAGCAATTTAGTCCTAGCAGTAATGATTTTTTTAGATACTAAAAGCAGTACCAGAGGAGCAACTGGAACAATTTAACCAGCATGAGAACATTTTCATAAAAACTGGACAGAAATTAAATATTAGCCATACCATTACAATGAATTGAAAACTTTTAATCAGTATGTGCTCCCAATGCTAAATTTTATTATGCATTTGAATAAATGATTGTTCTCATCTAAAATGCTATGGAAGATTCATCAAGAATTATGATTCCTATGGATAAAATGTAAGAAGTTGAGAATTGTCGGGTAGATTCAAATTTTTGACATGAATCATCTAGAGATAAAGGAGGAGGATTGCAGTAGATAGACACCCAACGTAAAACTTATAGTCACACCTTATGAACATGAATCCAAATTTGAAATGCGTTGGAACGTTCCTTACTAGCAACACATTGCTTCAAATCCCAGGTGCAATTATAAATGGGCAAGTGCAAGTTAAAATGATCCCTTAAAGTGACGCAATGTGGTGAGAAATTGGCAAGGGTTCTCACACTCTAATAAACAGGTATAGGATCCGTTTAGCAACATGGAACATAGGAACATTAACAGGTAAAGGGCTAAAATTACTAATAAGATGACTAGAAGAAGAATTAATATAGCTTGTTTACAAGAGACTAAGTGGGTAGGAGGAAAATCTAGGGAAATTGAAAATACGGGATATAAACTCTGGTATACAGGAAAGGAAAAACATAGGAATAGAGCAAGAATAATTGCTGATGGAGATTTAAGAGATGGAGTCAAAGACCTTAGTAGAAGATGAGATAGAATAATACTAGTAAAAATTATATTAAAGGAAAGGAAAAACATAGGAATAGAGCAAGAATAATTGCTGATGGAGATTTAAGAGATGAAGTCAAAGACCTTAGTAGAAAATGAGATAGAATAATAGTAGTAAAAATTATATTAAAGGAAGAGGCAATTAAAATAATTAGTGTATGTACACCTATAAGTAAGATTACAAGAATTGATTGAACTACAATTTGGGAAGGATATAAATGGACTCATCCAAAGGACACCTAAAACCGGACTTAAATGGTCATGTAGGGAAAAATAGTGGAGGATATGCGAGAGTATGTACATTATAGTTTTGGAGAAATTAACAATAGGAGATACAACTTTAGATTCGCCGTGACATATGATCTTGTAGTGACCAACACTAGTTTTAAAAAAGGAGATCAACACTTGATAACATTTAAAAGTGTATCAAACATAGATCCTTATTCTCACTAAGAAAATGAATCGAGAAGTTTGTAAGGATTGTAAAGTGAAACAGAAAATATCTTTATAGGAAAGGACTTAAATGATCATATAGAGAAGAAAAGTGGAGGACGGGAAAATACACAAGGGTTCTTGGATGCTATATGGTTTTGGAGAATGAATGAGGGAGGAGATACAATCTTGAACAGGGGAGGGTTTGCAATGGGGGCAGTGCAACAAAATTTAAAATACATTTGAGGTCAATTCATAATTTTTAAAATTCTAAGACTTTTAAAACTAACCCCATCAGGTTATCCAAAAAGATGTTGAAATTATTTTAAAAACTTTTGAGGTTCTCTCATTGGAAGTCTTTATGACTTTCACAATGCCACTTGGTAATAAATCTTTACCCATCAGTTAACTAACTATTCCATGTTAACTCAGTTTTACCCGTTGGTTAATTAACTTTACCAAACTTGCCTTTTTTCACAGGTTACTTAACTTCCCCAAACTTACCCATGACAAAGTGGATTGCTTTCTAGTTTCCAATATAAAAAGTGGGGAGAAAAGATGATGGGTATGGTTGACAAGAAGAAGGATTAAAAAAAAAAGGATTTCTATTGTGTACAGTTTGAACAAGTTAAAATTATTCTCATTTTTTGTTTCTTCTTATTTCTTTTTATTATTTATAAAAAATATGTTCTTACATAAAATTTAAGTAGCAATGATTTCAAGAACATAAAAAATAATATGTGAAATTTTATTTAGAATTTTTGTTTAGTTTAAGGGTCCATGTCTACGATGTTCATATGATGTGCTTTGGAATAGCTATATTTTTGTCCAACAGTGGTTTTTTTTTTTTTTTTTTTTTTTTTTTTTGATATTCAACAAAATATTATTAAAAGAAGAAGAGGACAAGATGTCCTACAATACAGAGGCAAAAAAGTGAAAAAGAACAACCAAAAAACTACAGTTCAACCAAACAAAACAAAACCCCTACTCGCACACCTCCACCCAATTATTCAAAATAATAAACAAAGGAACACCCCTAAACTCCCTAGACACCGACGCCCAAAAGGAAGTCAAAAAACAAACCCGATCCCACAAACCCACAAAACTATCACACTTATCTTCAAATATACGATCATTCCTTTCAAGCCAAAGCACCAAAAAAATTGCCAAAACAACACATCTCCAAAGAACCATGGCTCTTTTGGAAGATCCAAAAACACGAAACTCAATATCCAACATTGCAGAAGACGATTTTGGGGCCACCCAACACATGTCCAAGGACTTATACAATCTTTGCCACAAAGCCATTGTCCAGCAGTGGTTACTACTGTCCGACAGTTGTTATTGATATTTTTTTTAGTTATTTTCCCCTATTTGCTGTTATTTTACAGGTGTACTGTCATTCACTTTTGTCACAGCTTTGTTACTTTAGTTTTATGCCTAGTTTGTTAGATTTTTCTTCTAGAAGCATATAAATAGGCGGTTGGATGGAATATTTTTCAATTTTGATGATTAGAGAAGAATTCCAGATCTGTGAGAGCAGATTTCTCTCAATTTTTCTGTAACTCTTTCATTTTCTATCAATGATAAGCAATTTTCCTTCATTTTCTCTCTGTCCAAACATTGATTTACATCATCATGAACATCGAAAAATCATGGTAAAATTCCATCATTATTATGATATTCAAGAATTTCATTACATTACAATGATCAGTTCATCATTTTCTTTGCTTATGTCAAGTGATCATGTAAACGATGTCCACAAACATCATCAGCGTATTAAAAAATATTATGATGTTCAAGAACATAATAAAATTTTGACTATCAAGATCATCAATTAAATAATTGCTTACATTTATGTTTTCAAAATATAAAAGAACAAGCCTTTGATATTACATTTTGACTTTGGCTAGAAAGTATGATTTTCTCTACAAATTTTGAACCTTTAATTTGGAAGAAAAGAAAACATTCGAATCATCATAACAATGTTGGCAATTTTATAGAGATATTCTAAAAAAGTTCAATTCAAATCAACTTTATCCTCTTAAAAAACTCAACCAATACCAACTCGGACTATGGTTTTAACCACTTAAAGATATTGGCCACTCCAATTCAAAATATGATTTTCGTTTCAGCATGTATAACTTTAAATATCAATGGTTTGTTCTGATGTATGCATAGTATCATTATTTCATACTATAGAATGAAAATTATGTCATATGGATTTTGTTGATGATAAATCATATGGTTGATTTTCAAGACAAACAATTAGTTTTAATACAAGTCAATCAATTTCAGAAAATTGGTAGAAGTTTAAAAGGTCCTACATTATGCCACATTAAGTAAACTAATGGGATAATTGGAATATTGGATTATTATCAATTTTGTAGAATATTGGGCAATCAAGAAACAAGATGTCTCGAAAACGAGTCTAACCAAAATGAATATGTTAAGATAGATAAGTAGTAATATAAGGAAAAACAAATTAAGAAATGAATGCATTCATAAGTAGGTAGGAGTAGCTCCAATTGTGAACGAGATAAGGGAAAATAGTCTAAATTGGTTTAATCAAGTGCAATGAAGAAATAGGAATGCGCTAGTACAAAAGAGTGACGGGTTCAAGTTGAAGGCCTTAAAAGGACAAGAAATGCTCAAAATAACATAGTTAGGGGTAGTGAGAAACGATATTTGTGTTAGAATTTAACAGAAGATATAGCCCTTGATAGAGATGTATGGTGAAAAAGGATTCTAGTTGGGATTAAGGATTTGTTGAGCTAAGTTGCATCATTTAGGAATAGAATAAGACACAAAACAATCTTCAATATCAATTCGGTATCCTCAAAAAATGGATCACAAGTAAAGTAAGTGACACCTTAGTGTTCGGATATTCAAATAAACCAAGTTACATTGAAGACAAGATGATGGCTAATGGCCTGCGAGGCCGTAACTTTTAAGCATCCAATTTAAAGCTACTCAAGAACAAAAAACATCAAAGTTGAAGACAGGAGTAGACTCTAACCAAAAAAATGTAAAATGACATGTTCATAAATATATACAAGGAATATCAATTGCCATAATAGATAATTCAAAACCATATATCAAAGCATATTAACAAAGATATGCCATAGATTAAGATATGGAAGAGTAACAAAAAATACAAATATTACCTTAGATCAAAGTTGTAAATACACCTAAATGTTTGAAAAGAATTTAAGACCCTTCCCATTTTAAAATCACAAGGTCGTAGGCTGCTTGATGTAGTATTCGAACTGACCGTGCAATTCCGACAAGTCCACCTACACAAATTTACTATTTAGTCAATGTGTAATAAATGAAATAAATTATTTGGATGGTACAATGGGGATAAAAAGGATATAAATTTGGAGAATGAAGAATACCTCCTTGGACTATAACAAATGTGAATTAGCAGTCTCTCATCCCAATCAGGCTCCAATAAGGGTGCTGCTTCTGCAACTCCCTTCACGGTCTGGAGAAGCCATTTTGTTAATTAATAACTTGGCTCAGAAGTTATGGAATGAACATACATAGGTTGAAACAAAGACAGTAATAATAAGCAGTGTCTCATTGTTTAAGGCCAGTCTACACATTCAACAAAACCTCCCTAGGTGAAAATAGAGAATCAGGGAATGCTGGTATAGCAGAAATTTGATCCTAAAGACTCAATTTCACACAGGTCAAACTGGATTGGTTTAAAACTGAAAGTGTCAAATACATGAAACAGAGGAAAAGAAAAGGCAAAAAGGTTTCGAATCTCATATGTCATGTCATTTTGGTTTCTAACAAGTGAAACCCTGGCCCAATCTAAGCCAAATAGATGTATTAGGCTCAATTGAGTGTAGGTTTTTATTCTTTTGGGTCCCAATTCCTAAAAAATCTAAAATCTAAAATTCCAAATTTACGTATCATTTATGCTACATTTTTCAACAACCAAAAAAGTGCCAATCCTTTTGACTTCTTCTAATACGAGCAATCCATTGTTGACATAAGGCAAGCATATGGTAGAACATACAACCATATGTGAGAATACAATCAAAATAGGATGAAAACTATACCTGGCAAAGTATAATGGTAGAATTTTTGAATGAGCTATCACTGACCCATATGTAGATTCCAACCACCTTCATGCCACCCAATAACATTCTAGAGACCTGAAAGCACAAAAATCCTAGAATCACTCATTATAGGTAGGGACACAATATATAAATTTTCAACTCATGCCAAATATCTATTGACCATTACAACAGATGTTGTAGCTATAACTTTATTGATAGCAAAATAAAAATTGTACATTTAAAAATTATAAAAAGAAACTATTAATTTGCTTCCTTGCACATCCAAAATTTCAAGGTCCGTTCCTTAATACACCAACTATTTTGTTCCTGAGCAGTTGAAATCGACAAAAACAACAGAGTGGCAACCTATACAAATAAAATATACCAATCGATCAAGCAATTAATTTTATAAACTCAAATAGGCCCTCCAAGCTTTATTCAATATGATTATCAATAAGACATATCAAATTGTAAACTTACTCACCATGCATTGTTCACACGTGAATTAGCAATAAGGACATATATAACCAATCCTATAGTAATAGCAGAAGATAATTTTAGCTTAAATCACCAAGTACTGAAACAAAAATAAATAAATAAAATGCTCTCTCAGTCAATCAGCTCCAGGATCGCAAACGTTTTTTATTTTAAAAATTATTTGTGAATACAAATAATGCTGCAAATCCATTCTTCTGATCAACTTTCTGTGATAACACAAGATTACATAGAAATTCCAGGCAAAGATGGGTTATAGTGACGACCATTAATCAAATTGAAAATTGAAGGATATATTGTACTATAAGGAAGATGTCTATCATGTATATTACAAACAATGAATTCTATAAATCTATTCAGAAACCCTTACTCATTCAGTATTGAGAGACCGAGAGAGGGAGAATGTGCATTTCACACAATGATGTGAAATATATAAGCAATATATTTCAAGCAATTACCTGACGAGCATGTTCGGCGACCCACTCGTTATCAATGACCAAAGACGAAGACTCGGCCTGAGATTTCCCTTTTGAACCCTTTTTCTTATCATCTCTTACACTCTCTGTGAGTGAACAAGCTGCCTCTCCCGCATCGTTGGGTGGTGTGGGAACCAAATCGAACACGAAACCTCGATCTAGACTGCCACTAAGCTTGCCTATGACAAGACCCACCTGTAAAAATCCAACTTTCTTTTCAAATTCCTCATGGATAGCAATATATATATATATATATATATATATATACAGGATACTCAGGAGAGAGAGAGAGAGAGAGAAAGGGGTACCTGTGCGGGGAGTCCGGATTGGCTGAGGCGATCCTCAGCCAATTTGAGTTGGGTCTCCTCTCCGACCACAGTTTTCACCATGATACAGAATTTTGATAGTGTGAACAAGATCAATCACAGCTACAAATTCAAGGAAGAGGTCGTCGTTGTTTTGTCTCCTTGACACCATGTAACGGAAACTCCCTTTACAGTATGCAATTGCTAGGGCTTTCTTTTGGGCCCGTTTGGAAACAGAAGCAGAAGTTGAAGAAAAGCAGAATCAGAAGTCCGTTCCATTTGGATACTTTATTTTAAAGTACTTTTGGCACTAGAAGTACTTTTACTGCTTATTTGGATATCAATGAAGAAGTTGCTTTTAATTATGAATTGACACAATTATCCTTGGCAATAAAATTAAAAATAATTTTATTTATAATTATAAATAAATCTAATATAAATAATATAAATATAGTTAATAATAAAATAATAAATAATATTTTATTTAAAATTTAAAATGTTAATATAAAAGGTCAGTGTGAAGGTTTATAAATATTAATATAAAAGTAAGTTAAGGGTGAGACATGGAAGGAATAAATTTTTTTGGAGTTAATTGTTAAAGGGCAAAATGGGCATTTCAATAATAAAATTTCCAAAAGCAGCTTCTCTTCTATGAGAATCAGGTCTCCATCGGCTTCAAGCAGAATCCGTATTTCTGCTTTTTTTTTTTTGTGGGGCCCAGTGAAGCAGCAGTTTGCCAAACGGGACAGAATGGGCTTCTGAAGCCCACAAGCAGCTTTTCCTGCTTCTGATTCCTCATCCAAACAGCCACTTTGTTGAGTGTGTAGATTTGAAAATAGGAAAAATTAGGCTTTAACCACTGAATTTTAAGAGTAATGTTGTACTTCCCTTTCATTTTTCTTTTTGTTTTTTTATTCCAAAAATGTTCCCGAACAAATCAAAGCTCTTCATTTATTATAGAGGAAAGAGTGTGCTCAAAAACAAAAAAAAAAAACAAAAAACAAAAAAATAGAATGGTTGGATGATTTGTCATATTATTTGGAATATACTTTTAGAATTTTTTTTTTTTTTTTTTTTGGATGTTTAGTATTTTCCGAATTTTAGTCCAAACATGAATTTTTGTTTAAAGATCCCGCTTGGTATAATTTCTACTTATACTTTTGAAGTAGAAGTCTATTTAAGCATAAGTAGGAATAAGTTGTGATTGGAAACTGTATTTTAAAAATGATGTTGACATTAAAAGAGTTTTTACTATCTGTTTAGTTACCATCTGATAAAGTTGCTTATAATCATGCATTGACATTATTACTATTATATTTTCCTATTTGGCAATAAATATATAAATAAGTTTGTTTCTAAATGAGCTTATTATTTATTATAAATAATAAATAATATAATTTATATTATTATTATAATATAAAATCAATTTTTGATTTTGCTATTATGCAAGATTTCCCAAATACATGCATTTCTAGCCATAATGTTCTCTAACAAAAAATGGAAAACTCTAAAATACACTATCTCTGTGTAAAAACGGTATGAGACATAAGTTCTAACATCAATAAAAACAAACACATTAATGCCCATATTATTGTATAAATATACCAAAAACACGTGTATCTCCGGCCATAACGCTCTAAAACTATAAAACTTAGAATCAAGTTTCACGTATTCATTTAACGAATCTTAAAGTCAAGGTTTCATCTCTAAATATTCCATATTTAGCATTAAAAGACTTATTAAAAAAAAAAAAAACGTGTATCTCTTAAAAAGATTTTAAAAAACACATAAATACATGTATATCTGAAAAAGACTTTAAAAAATACAGAGATACATGTATCTCTGCAAAAACATTCTATATGATGGAATGTCCAATACCATCCCAAGTCATAAGTGACAACATGCCCAACCCGTCATAGCTAACTCATTTGTTTCTACAAAGCCCACAAGTTTAGTCTTCAATTAAGACTTGTTCACTTGCCAATTACATCACCTAGTACAAGTTTGAGGAAAAAATAGAGGGAGAAGATGCTCTATGATGCCTAAAACAAGAACAAGTTTGACAATGAGATTGCTGCATCGAAAGCACATTTGAAAGAAATTTAGGTCCTTCCTATTAAGAAGGTAGTAAAAGCCAAAGCTCGAAAGAAGCGAGTTGCCATGAGGAAGCTTGAGAACGGAATAAGACAAATACTATATCAGACCATACATGTGTTTCTAATCGCTCAAAGAGGAAAATGATTGATGTTCCATAAATAATACATTTTAAAATCTGTTAATATCACTTTATCTTTACATTTTGGAAATAACTCAAATTTAAAGAACCTTCCACAAATATAAGCCTACAATCACAATCTCTAAAAGGGAAGTTAGTCCCATCTCTAAAGCTGAAAATAAGGAGAAGGGTAAAGATGTTAAACAAATACAAATATTTGACTTCTTTTAAACCTAATTGGACTTTTGGGTATAACTATTATTCAATTAGACCCTATGATAATAAAAAAAATATCTAAGGTTCTCTCAATAATTTCCCCTAAAATCTAAATTATTAATATTAGAGAGAATCATGCATATCTACCTTGATTATAAAGGTTCACCAATCCAATGGCTCCCATAAACCCCCAAATGTGACTACAAGAAGTGTTAACGTGCTTAAGAGTTCTCCCAAGTTAACTCTCAAACTTTGAGAAAAGAGAAAGAGTGCGAAAAAATCACATAGTGCATAAAAAATTACATATTCATAATCTGCACCACTTCGATCAATCGAGAGATCGATCATATAATAACCTCGATCGATCGATCGATCGAGAAACCCTCAAAAAATTGTTGGTAGCTACTAACTTCACCTCAATCGATCGATAAATAACCTCAATCGATCGAGATTTGGGTAAAAGCATTGGTTCGAACATAAATAGTGCCCAAACAACCCTAAACACGAACTAATCTTAAAAATCTCACTACGAAAGTCGAGGTCCAACAAGGATCAACCCCAAACAACTTCAAAACATCAAAATCCTCTTCATCAAACCAACCAAATGGGATCAAAAGCATAAATCTCAAATCAAAACCCATAAAATCCATTTACACCCACTTTACTTAACCAAACATCCACGTACCACAATAAGGGTAAACAACCCTCCAAACTTCTCACGACCCATCGTAACGTCATTAACAACCATTCACTCCTTAAACCAAACTCATAACCATAAAAGAAAATAGATAAAAGGGAAGTAAAGCACATAGGAAACTAAAGAGGCCAGTGGCGGAGCTAAAGCATACTCAAGGGGTGTTATGGCACCCCCCAAGATTCCAAAATCCTTATATATATATATATATATATATATATATGCTGTACATATGCTGTACATATGTTATATGTAGATTTTGATATTGGCACCCCCTGAATTCCAATGGCAATCCTATTAGACTATTAGTACACACTGCACTCCTATTAGGCTATTAGTACCCCCTGCCTTGTACCTACTAGTCTACTATCCATACATTACCTCATGAAATACTCAAAAAATCAAATCCTACCGCCACCAGCCATCTGCAGCAATCCGACAAAATCCTACTTTTCTTCCCAAATCCATATCAACCAAAATATCAAAGTACATTTCCTTTCTTAAAAAATCCCCTCTCTTAGACTTTTTGATAAACAACTATTTATCTTTTCTAATTTTTTACGAAATGTCACCTTCAGACATTCTCCTTTTTTTTTTTTTTTTTTCACATTCAAACCTTCTTCTTCAGTAAGCTTCAACTATCTCTGGTTTTGATAAAGGAAAATATATTGGAGGTTTGAAAACTCCATGGACCATAGACACACACCACTGGATTGGATCTAACGAGGATGCAAAACTACAAAATCAGCAAAATATAGAATCTGTTTATGAGGTAATTTTTCTTTAAATTTTTCTCTCTATATTTTTGAAATTTTTATCTTTTACCAAAAAAAAAAAAGCATATTAGAGAAGTACTAAAACTAAAAATAGGAAAAAAAAAATGTATGTTCATATGTTGCCTTTGGCTTTAAATTTGTATGTTGCCTTTAATATTTACTTTTGGAATCACTTTGATTAGTTTCCAAGAAAATATAGAAAAAATTATATGACTAAAAAGTGGGAATATTTAATGACCAAGAAAGAGAAAAAATAACCTCTACCAATTACCTAATTGTTTGTTTAATTAGTTTTTATTTATTTATTTGATATATTTGTATTACAATAGTAGAGATAGGAGGTTTTGGGGTGAGCCAATTGAAAACCCTATTTGTGAATTGATTGTTGTAGTATGGTTGTAGGTTAGTTTAAGAGAAACTAAAGTCCTAGACATAATATTCAAATAATATTAGTTTATGTTTGTGTGTGAACTAGAATTGTTTTATCTAAATCTATATTATTTTTATTCGATATGTAGATGAGGAAGTCATCTACAATTGATGCATTTTTTAAAAGAAAAAATTCTCAAGACTTGGAAGCTAGTACATCATTGCCAACTTTTAACGTTGATGTACCAATTTCTAAAAATCGTCCTACAAAATCTCAAATAATTGAAATCAATGAAGTTGATGTTAATTCTTTGGAGCGCGATCCAGGAAAGCGTCCACAGATATGGGATTATGATGTTAATCAACGAGATGAAATTCGACGAGCTTACATTAAAGCCCGTCCATATCAACCCATACTTCCAAAGTATAAAAAATTTGGACCAGAAAGTCATCCTCGTAGTTTTCAACCTTATTGGTATAGGTTATTTCCTTCGTGGTTAGAATATTCTCCCGGGAAAGATGCAGCTTTTTACTTACCATGGTATCTCTTTAATAAGTCCGGGTTTGCATTTACAGTTGATGGATTTCGAAATTGGAGGAAAGTTAGGGAGGGAAAGAATTGTGCTTTCTTGAATCATATTGGGAAAGATCCTAACTCTCATCATAAAGTTGTCGAGAAATCTTGTGATGATTTAATGGATCAATCTCAACTCAACACATAAAGAGAGTAATTGATAAAGTCACTTCCGTTCAAATTGCAAACAATCGGCTTCGACTTAAAACCTCAATTGATTCAGTCCGATAGCTTGCATTTCAAAGTTGTGCTTTTAGGGGTCACGATGAAAGTCAAGGCTCAAAAAATCGTGGAAATTTCTTGAAATGATAGGTATATTGAGTTCTTAATTATAATGAAGACGTTGCAAAAGTTGTGTTAGATAAAGCTCCAAGAAATGCGTTTTACACATCACCAATGATCCAAAAAGAAATCCTACATGTTCTTTCAACCAAAGTGAAAAGGGCAATTCGTGAGGAAGTTGGTGATGCAAAATTTTGTATAATTGTTGATGAAGTTCGTGATGAGTCAAAGAGAGAGCAAATGTCTATAGTTTTGCGATTCTTTGATAAAGATGGCATGGTAAGAGAGCTCTTTTTTGGGCTTGTTCATGTCCCTGACACTGCGGCTTTGACCCTAAAAAACAAGATTTATTATGTATTGTCCCATCATAATTTAGATGTTCAAAATATTCAAGGGCAATGATACGATGATACAAGTAATATGCGGGATGAGTAGAATAGATTGCAAGCTTTAATCTCAAATAATTGCCCATATGCTTACTATGTTCATTGTATAGTACATTGCTTGCAGTTGACACTAGTTTTTGCATCAAGAGAAGTTATCATCATTCATCAATTTTTTAATAAATTGTATTCTATTGTCAACATTGTTGGAGCTTCATGCAAGCATAATAAAGAATTGAAAGTTGCTCAAGCTGCTCAAGCTGCTCAAATTGCACATTTGATTGCCATTGATGAGCTTGAAACCGGTAGGGGACTCAATCAAATTGGCACTTTACAACGAGCAGGGGATACTCGTTGGAGTTCTCACTTGAAATCAGTTTCTAGCTTGATAAAAATGTTCAGTCCAACATGTGAAGTTCTACTTAACATCATTGATGATAGAACTACTTATGTCCAACAAGGAGATGCAGACTCAGCTTACCAAGCATTGATTTCATTTGAATTTGTTTTCATCTTGCATCTCGTGGAAGAGATTATGGGGATTACTGATTTATTTTGTCAAGCTTTACAATGTCAATCTCAGGATATTTTAAATATGATGCACCTTGTTTCATCCACTAAAGCACTTATCCAAAAATTGAGAGATGATGGATGGAAAGCTTTACTTACTAAGGTGAAATCATTTTGTGAAACATGCAACATATATGTTTTAGATATGAATGCTCGTTATGTTGCGAGAGGAGGTCGAGCTCGTCATCAACGAGATGAATATACAATTGAGCATCACTATCGGGTAGATATTTTTGTGCTACAATTGATACTCAATTACAAGAATTAGATAGTCGGTTCAGAGAGCATGCAATGAAGTTGCTTATTCTTAGCTCAAGTTTAGATCATCGAAATGGGCACGAATCTTTTAGAGTCGATGATATTTTCCAATTGGTTGACAAGTTTTATTCCCAAGATTTCATAGATGACGAAAAAATACAGTTGAAAAGGGAACTTCGTCATTTTGAGCATGATGTAATTCAACTTCTTGAGTTTAAAAGTATGACAACTATTTTTGAACTCTGTCAATGGTTAGTGAAGACTAGAAAATCAATAGTCTACCAACTTGTTTATAAAGTTATCGTACTTGTGCTTACTCTTCTAGTTTCTACTGCAAGTACAGAACATTTATTTTCAGCCATGAATATTGTAAAAACTAGGCTTCGCAACAAAATGGAAGATAGAGTTTCTTACAGACTCTTTGATTTTGTACATTGAAAAGGAAATTGCCATGAAATTTAGTATAGAATCAATCATAAATGACTTTCGGGATTTAAAAGAACGTCGAGTTCCAATTTGATTGATAATTGGATTGAAATGTATTAGAAAGAATCATTTTGTTGTTGCTGAGGCTCAATATATTCATCGTGTTTGAAATTTGAAATTATTGTTTTTAATGTTGGCACCCCCAATACAAAATCCCGGCTCCGCCCTTGAAAAAGGCCTACCTCAACTAATTGTTAAACAAAAACACTCCACTTCCGTTGACTCGTCTATGGCTGCTCCCTCTCCTCTACTCTCTTCACATGGCCAAAATTAGAGAATGAGAAAAAAAAAAAAAAAAAAAAAAGAGTTAAAAACTCTTTTAACTTAAATGGGACATATAGGAAATTTAGAGAATGTTATAAAAGAAATTATATTCTTGACAAACATTTATGTGAAGCATAACTTAGCATCCAATTATAATACCACCACAATAAGTGTGGGCCCACCAAGCCCTCCTAGTCGGCTAGTCGTATAGCACAAACTACTCATGTGACGCAATAAAGTAAATGAACGATATAGTAAATGACACGTGGTCTAAAGTTGGGATGAGGCTTAAAAAAAAAGTTTGAATCTCAACGCCTACTACTAATAATAAGTTCAATTCTCAATAAAAAAAATATATAGGTTATAAACCCATAACTATCTAACATAAGCATTTTATACCACTAGGTCTAAGGTTATTTTTAACATAACAAATATATAAAAGAATTTGAAAATCTCAAGGACATCATGGTATAAAGCTTTAAACATAGAAATTTATGAATAATTTTTTTTCCTAAAAATATTGTACCTGAATTTCTTATCTTATAGTAGTAGTAGTAATAGTAGACTAGTAGTAGCAACAGCAGCAGCAATAATTATTATTATTATAATTCATAAATCATGTATTATTTTTAAGGAGAAATTACAGTTTGACCCCTTTGACTATCACCATTTACACTTTACACCAGGTTTTAATTTGAACATATTGCCCCCTATAGCTTTGATTTGTAGCACTTTTTACCTTTCTATCAGTTAGTCATTTAATTATTTGGCTTGCTACTTTTGTATGCAATATTTATCATAAATTGATAATATATCTACAAGCATAATACTGATAAAGTTTCATGATTTTTCTCAATATATTTTATTTATTATGAATATTTGAGAAAAATCATGAAACTTTATCAGTATTATGCTTGTAAATAAAATTCCAATCTAGGATAAATAATCCATATAAAAATAATAAGCCTCTCACCATTTTTCAATTAAAGAATAAAATAGCTAATTGATAGGAGGGTGAAAAGTGTCACAAATCAAAACTGCACAGGGTTAATGTGTTGGAATTAAAATTAAATAGGTGCATAGTGTAAATTGATGATATTTAATTAAATATAATTATAAAATAAAAAATAATAATGAAAAGGGACATTTATTCATAGGTGTGAGCTTTATGGCTCCCACCCTTGATTGATAATTGATTTTGATGATAACAAACATTATACTATGAATAATTTTATACATTATTGAATGTCATACTTATGGTTGATAATGATGAAATAAATCCTGTGGTTATTATATTTGCTATCTATTATATATCATGTAAAAACAAGATTCATGGAGTTGAATTATCAATGAAGATCAAATGCTCAATGAATGAGAATATTGCATATTCACCAAATCATTAAAGTAAGTTATGCACTCCATTTGTGAAGTTCAAGCATGAAAGCCAAAGCTCAAGATAAAACCAATCACAAGCTAAGCACAAGACTTGAAGATCTTTGAAGAATTATTTGTGGAGTCTTTGTCTCCATTTTATGTGAGTGATTAGGACTTTATTTGTAAATCTCTCATTAGGATTAAACTTATTCGGCTCAAAAGACTTTGATCTCTTGGACCATATTTTCAACTTGGAAAAATCATTTTTTAATGGTAAAAAATGTTTAAACTCAAAATGGGCTTTTATGAACTCAAAAGACTAGTTAATTTTCATAAAAATTGGTTTTGTTCATTGCCTAGTCGACTAAGTCATAGTGCCCAGTCGACTAAAGTAGTGGCAGTAAGCAACTTTTATGAAAACTAGTAATTGCACACGTGAATTTTTTCATCATATATATTTGTTATAATAATTAACATTAATTTTTTTTATAAACATTTATTTAAAATAAATATTTATTTTTAATTAGCAAAGATAAGCAAATTTTATAAAAATCAAACAAGATACACCTAGCAACCAAAAATAATCATAAATAAAAGCTCATGTATATAACTTCAAAGTTAACAACCTAAACCCCAGGGTGGGTAGCTTAGTGGTGGAGCAAGCAGGGCTAAGGGCTTATTAAGTTCATTGGTCCGGTGTTCGACTCCCACTAGCTAATAATATACGGGGCCACAGATCGCAAGGCGCAAGCCTTGTTCGGGGTACAGGACTTAATCTGGTGCGCGCAAGCTGACTCAAAATATCTGTATAGCAAAAAAAAAAAAAAAAAAAAAAGATAACAACCTTACTAAAACTTCTTAACCCAAATGTTAAACAATTTTACATAAATATATAAGTTTAGTTAAAACTATTATGATCCCAAAATACAATTGTATTTAAACATTTAGCAATATTGTAATCACATTCTCTTTTTTTTTTTTCTTATTTTATGACATATTTGCTTCATGTCTTATATTTTTTTCCAATTTTAACACGTGCATAGTCCCAATTAAATGGAAGACAAAGAACAATAAAAGAGTTTAACACAATTGATATAAAATAACTCATAAACAACACAAATATATTTAAACATTTCAAGCCATAAAAGACATTCATGGCTGGCCATTGCAATAATATATTTTTTGAAATTTCTTGGTATTAGCCATTCTTTATTCCATGAACATGTGAAGTATTTTAATAATAGATTACTTGGGAATTGAAGACAGGTATAATAGTTTTTTGATCTTTTGATTAACCAATGCAATCTAAGTGCAACATTGCACTTTGAAATTCTTTAATGTATATCAAAACTGCCTTATGTTTTCTGAACATTGAATGATTTCAATTATAGAAGCCAGGCTCGATCCATGGTTAATTTCAAAAAACAAAGCAACCTATGTAAATTTCAACACATGCAAGTAATGTCATGACATTACACCATTGGTGAATTCTTTTTTTTTTTTTTTGCTATACAGGTACTCTGGGCCAGCTTGCGCGCACGAGACTAAATCCTACATCCTGAACAAGACTTCCGAAACAAGGTTTGTGCCTTGCGGTCCGTGGCCCTAGATATTAGTAGTTAGTGGGAGTTGAACCTAGAACCAAGGGACTTGGTATGCCTTTAGCCCTGCTTGCTCAACCACTAAGCTACCCACCCTTGAGTTACCATTGGTGAATTCATATGGCCAGAAAGTAATGTCAAGGTTCAGGGTTATTAAATAATTAAGGATCATAATATTTATTTTTGGTTTATATATATCCTAAATAAGCTAAGAAGTCTGCTATCTAATTTGGCTTCCAATAAATATGATTGAATCAGATTCCAAAATTACTCTCTAAAATGATTTTACACATACAATGTTTCAATTATCATTTCATTATCCGTTGAACATTTCGCATGGAGCTCTCTTTCTCTCTCTCCCCTTCTCTCTCTCTCTCTTTCTCTCTCTCTCTCTTCCTCTTCCTGTAATTTCCTTTTAATAACTTATTATTTGTTTAAAATTTCAACTTTTAAAAGTTACAAATTATTAGAAAATTAATATTTTTTTTAATCAAGATCTTAAATGTTAAAGAACTCTACTTTTGACCAACTTCTTAGTAAGCTACCTGTCTTGTGTCAAAAGTTGTTAATTGAAATAGCACCATTTTATTTTATTGAAATTTAAAGTAAGTAAAATAGCACCGTTTAATTAAGTGAGTAAATTAAAATATTAAAATATATAGCATCGTTTAAAAGTTGTTAATTGAACCACTTTCTTAATTAATTTATGTGGATGAAATAAAATGTACAATAATAAATACTTTAGAATTAGAAACCCTTTATTGTATCAAAGGGTTGTATCAAAGTTTCTGTAATTTCCTTTTAATAAAATGCAGAAGAGATCATATGGCTTGTATCAAAGTTTCTATTTGGAGAAACCAATTGTAAAATGAAACCATCAGCAATGTTGAAATTGTCTATTATTAAGGGCAATTTTGTCCTTCAATATTTTATTAGGATTTTTATTGGCTAGACTTTTAAGTACAAATCTTTGTAATTAAGGACATATGGGTAAAGAACCCTTGCTTTTTATCTTTGTTTTGGTTACCTTTTTAACTATATTTATATCTGTACTACTTTGGAAGAATGGAAGATAATAAGCTTAATAGAAAAATGTCAATTATTGCATGCATAGATAAATTAGCCTATTTTGGAAGAGAATAGCTGAATAGGCTTGCACTTGTACATAGGCTTCAAAAGTAAATTTAAATAAAACTAATGCAAAAATTAAATGAAACATGTTTCCTATATAAAATTGAAACAAAGCCTTGAAAATTGTATGTGGAGGATCAAGAAATCTTGTATATATACATATATAACATTTTCAATGGTTTATTTGTTGGGTTTATGGCATATATAACATCTTTCTTCTTTGGAATCATAATTGGTTCCTTCTTCAGTGTAGGTACACATGACTTCAGAAGTAGCTTCATCTTGATTTCCAATCTTTTTCTTAAAACTTTTGGCTGAGGAAGTTAAGATGTTTGTGAGAAGATTGTAAATGACATGATCTGTGAGAGGGATTATCAATTATTTATAGAAGCATAGAAGGCTTATCATATTCTTCTTTAATTAATGAGTGCAAATTAAAATGGGAAGGCTGTTACAATTAAGAAAGGGAATGCTTGGTGCATGCACCAATTAAATATTGAAGGTGGCCAACGCATCAGAACCAACACTAATTAAAAAAAGTGGGTAATGCATCAGCATCAAGACTATCTCAATAACTGATGCATATAAGAAGAGCCAATGAAATTATATATAGGTAGATGTGTTGTGATAACGAAGAGATTATATGAATGGTTTAGGCTACGTTTGGATAAGCTACGACTTCCAGTTTTTTGCTTAAAAAAGTAGAAAAATGGAAGTTTTGGTAGCAAAGTACGTTTGGCAAACGATTTCTACTTCCTACTACATGAAAGTAATTCTTGTGATTCATGAATTTGAGGAAGTAAAAAAAACTTGCTTCCACAAATTTTTTAAGTAGAAAGTTGCTTTAGACTCAGCATTGAGTCCTCGGTGCTGCAAAAAAACTCAAATTTCTTTTATTTTGACCAATTCTCTTCCTCTCCATCTTCATCGCTCTCCTCAGCTCGGCTCCTCTCTCTCTCTCTCTCTACACAGACACATATACTTGCTCTAAACTGCAAACAATGGCGACACTATCCACATCTCCCATGTTTGAATCCAGCATCGACGTAGATAAGCTCACTAGTGAAATCTTCTCCATCCTCGAAAACAAGTTCCTCTTCGCCGAAGTAGCAGGAGAAGAAGTGGAGGATTACGAACCCAAACGGACAATTACGAACCCAAACGCGATGGAGGAGAAGAAGAAGTGGAAGAAGAAGCAACGCGACGGACAATTATGCACATGTTCCTTTTCTTCTCTCCCCCTGTTTCTGATATATATACATATTATCATTATATGTGTGTGTATATATATATCTCCCCTCCCCTGTTTCTGATCATTATATATATATATCCCCTCCCCTGTTTGACAAAGTTCCGTTAAAGCGATTAGCAGACGAATTTCGACCAGGAAGAGCAGCTGCGGCACTTGAGGAAGAATGAATCCGATCAAGAGTAAAGGAAGGAAGGATTCATGGATGCACAGACTCCGCTGTTATTGAATGCCCTGTTAGTCGTAGTGCTACAGAAGGTGTGTGTATATATATATATATATATATATAATAGCATGCCTTGTTAGTCTTAGTGCTACAGAAGGTGTATATTAGCATGCCCTGTTAGTCTTAGTGCTACAGAAGGTGTATATATATATATATTCGCTGCTTTTGTTTTGTGAGATTTGTTTTGTTATGTTCTCATAAGTATGATTTTGGGAATCTATTGAATCCACATCAGTTGCTTGATAAAATGCTAGATTGAGATTTTTTTAAAAAAAAAAAAAAAAAAGGACAATTGTGTGTGCTCATTAAATTTTAAAACAGGTAGCAATTTGAGACTTCCAAACGTACTTTTTACTTTTAAAAAATTGATAGTTGAAACAAAAAGTTGCTTCTACTTCCAAAATTAAAAAAACAAAAAAATGGTAGCTTATCCAAACGCCACCTTAGCAATCGAAAATTCAACGAATCTAAATTAAATGTATGTGAATCATCATTATCTATGAAATTAAATAAATGAACCTAATTTAAATGGATGTATATCATCATTACCAATGAAGTAATTATTGTTTATAATTATAAATTATAAATTTAAATTAATTAAAAGAATTAAGATTGGAATTTATTTGAAAGACAAAGGGTAAATGTGTCTTTAGAAATTTATATAAGGGCAAAATAGTCAATCAAAAGTTTTTCAACTCAAGCCACTTTTAGAAGTAGTATAGATATAAAGCTAGTCGACTAACAGCATGTTCTAGTCGACTAAAAGCCTTGCTAATCGACTAACACATTTTTCCTAGTCGACTAACTGTGTCCAGATTTCAAATCTTACTAGTTTAAACTATTATAGTCGACTAACCTCTTTTGTCTAGTCGACTAAAAGTGCCCTGAATCTTATAACGACTAGTTTTGACAAACCCAAACGGCTCTATTTGTGTGCCTAACGGCCATATTCTCTTTGGGACTTATAAATACTCATTATGAGTCTTAAACAAGTAGTTGAACACATACAAATCTATACCAACTTGTTTATTCATCAATCTTGTATAATTTAGTCAAAACCATTATTCTCTCTTAAGCTAAATCAGTTTATATCTTTGAGAGATGATAGTGAGTGCTTAAATTTGTATTTCATCTACTCTTTAAATTTTTTTTTCTATTTGTACTCATTCACAAATCTTGTTGTAATTATTGTGAGAAGAGGTGAGTGCTCTTGGTTTAATTTCCACCCGGAAGTGAGATTGGTTGAGTGCTCTTGGTGAGCATTGGCTTTTGGTGAGTATTGAAGAAGTGTTCTTTGCGAGCACTTGGTGTGTTCTTTGTGAGCACTTGAGAAAGTTCTTTGTGAGCTTTGGTAAGAGTCTTCCACCCGCGAAAGAAGGCTGTGTAAAGGTTTCTTTACCTTGAAGGAGTTATCCTTAGTGGATTGTGGAATCCTTGGGCTAAGTGCTTAAGGCGTGGATGTAGGCGAGCCGAACCACGTTAAATCGTTGTGTTTGATTTCTCTCTCCCCTTCTCTTTTTAATTTGTTGTTCACATATATTTGCTTCTGCTGAAATTAATTGAACCATAATTTTATTTGGTAATATTTGATTAAAGTTTGCCATAAACCCTATTCACCCTTATAGGGTTATATATTTGAGACAACAATAAATTTTTTAGAGTAGAGTTATTAACACAATTTTGTATTTAAATATGTAGGTTATTAACGAAATCCATAAAAACTAAATGAAATCGGCTTGTTAGATTTCATGCAACAAGATTTCATAAATCAAAGATGTAATGGGTTAATGGATTAAAGAATTTATTTAAGGGACCCACGACTAAAACACCTCTAAAAAAAATACTAATATTAAAAAGGCCACATGTTAGTTGTATGGTTGTGGAAGTGGCAAGTTGATAACTTCTTTTCATAACCTCTAAACAGATATTTTCATTTCATCATTTTAAAAGTTTAGCTTGGAGGTAAGAATTGTGGCCCACATGTAGGATTATAAGTGTTAAATCTAAGGTTAGTAATTTGACTAGGGAGAGTTAATTGGCTTACCTTGAAAACAAGTTACAAATGAATTTTGTCAATATGCGTCTATTATGCTAATATTAATAAAAGTAATGTTAGGTGTCAGGGACGTAGCAACCATGGGGCAAGGATGGGCAACTGCCCATCCTGACATTTTGAGAAAAAAAAAAAAAAAAAATCTTTTAAGTCTCCAAAGTCCAACCCAGAGATACAATCGGTCAGTTGCGTGTTTTGTTTTCTCTTCTCCAAATCAATTTCACAAATCACAAGTCTCCAAGTTGGAGACAGTTCCATTTTCATCTGTGATTTGATCAAGAATTTGAGAGAAAGATCAAGAAGGTCAAAAGAAAGCATTCAACATTTGTATCTCGGTATCAAATATGTTAAACGAAATAATTCAATTTATTTATTTTATTGAAAATTAGGGCTTTTTGCCTTTTTTGTATCTCGGCGTTCAACATTTATTTATTTATTTTTGTATCTCGGTATCGGTATCGGGTATATATATACGAAATAATTCATATATATATATTATCTTAGCTTTTTGGGAAAATTAGGGACTTTTCAGTTGAAAAAAATTCGTTTTTCACTCTTTTGAGCGTCAGAACTGTTACAAATGCAAATGGTTATCTAAAAGAAGATAAATTTCAAATTCTATGTGCACTTTCATGTTAATGTTCGTACATTTGGGAAATTAAAAATTTAGACAATGCTATTGAATCTAGATTTGTTTGGTGATTTCTAGAAGAAATCGTTACTGGGTTTGCAGAGATTAAACCTTTATTGGATGTGTGAATTGAATGTTGGTACTTGAATTCAGTTAATATATATGCGGGTCCAAGTAATCTTTATATAGGGACAATGTGTGAATTGGTGGGGTTGGGGGTTGTATTTTTGTAGTTGTAAGGGTCAGTAGATTTGTTCTTTAGAAATTGGAGTTCCACTTCCTCTGTTTTTAGTTTGCTTGATGAGAAAACTGGAAAAAAGAAAAAAAAAATAGAATTTTGAATCTAACATACTTTGTTTTGTTGCATTGTAAAATGATGTAACTCAACTCTACTAAGTAAACTAGTTATATATTTAGCTCACTTCAATGTAGGTTGTCAAGAAAATGTTACCTATTATTTCTACTCTAAATTTTTGACTCTTGTTTGTAGAGTAATGTAATTTAACCTATGGCTTTATCTCTTTCATGAGGAACCCATCATATGTTTTTTTCAAATTTATAAATACTACATGGTGATCTATTGTCTTGCTAAACCATTTCCTGCCTAAGTAAGATGAACACCTCCATATGCAATATCCCTAATAATCTAGCAAAAAAAATAAATTGAGAAGCTAATCTTGCTATAAATAACTTGCTCCAATATATTAGAATTTCGCCCACCCTAGCTATAAATCCTAGCTACATTCCTATTAGACGTTCCGTCATTTTTTTCATTTCTATTTTTCATACAATAGTAAAAATATTTAAATACAGTAAAAAGGTCAATACCCCGAAAAAAATTTCAACATAGTGAAAAGAATCTCAAACAGAGTACATAAAAACGCGTTCAGATCCTCTGCTTGGAAAGTTCTCTGCTTGAGTTTACTAGCCTTTCCTTAAGATGGCGCCACCTCATTTTTTAAGGAGATCCAGTGGTTGTAATTTATTGTGACCCTAAAACGACAAAAAATCAAGCGTTTTACCATGGAAGCTAGTTAACGCCATTTAATTATCTTTTTGCAAATTCACCCTTTCAAAACAAAAGTTAAAAACCCTCACATTCCTGCCCTCTCTCTCTATCTGATCTTAGCATCTTCGTCTCTCTCTTTGTACAGAAGATGCTGCACTAATCTGAAATTTTCAGCTCCCCTCCCTCTCTCTGTTTTATATATCCATGGGTTTAGTGTTTTGATTGTTAATTTTTTTTCTTTTCTTTTTGCCTTTTTGGGTGAATGGTTGAATGGGTCTGTCGGTTTTGGAGTATTGTCACAGGGATTTCATGGGTTTTGCTATCTTACTCTTTTTTTCCTCGGTAAAAGTAAGAATTTCAGTGAAACAAAGAAAGCATAGAATTAAGATTAGTTTTCATCATTTACTATCAGATTGGTGTATTGTTGCATTGGAGTGCATGTGTTTCATTGTTGAATGCTAAATCTGACCTGGGTGTGTAGAATTCTAGCTCATTTTGGGGCTTCTCTTTTTGGGAGCTTTGGGTTATGCCAGAACGTTGGATAGCACCGGAGCCCTTCATCGGCATTGTTTGTAGAGAGAGATGAAGATGCTAAGATGTGTGTGTGTGCGGGAGAGAGAGTTTGGGTTGGGAGTTCCAAAAAGATAATGAAACGGAGTTAACTAGCTTCCATCGGTAAAACGCTTGGTTTTTGGTCGTTTTAGGGTCACAAGAAATTGCAGCCGCTAGATCTCCTTAAAAAATGAGGTGGCGCCATCTCATGGAAAGGCTAGTAAACTCAAGCAGAGAACTTTCCAAGCAGAGGATCTGAACGCCATAAAAACGTCCAACACTGTATTAGAGAAAAATTCTAACCTAACAGACAATTTTTAAACATATATATTATAAAATTATTCCATCGAAGTACACATTATATTAACAATTTTGTTTTACACAGCAGTGCCTGTACAAGTTCGCAGCGTCATCACTCATCAACGGTGGACACGTCATTGAAATGGATATAGAAAAAAGTATTGGATGGAGCACAACCACTTAAAAAACAGAGTTTTTTTTTAAAATGGCCTTTTGAAAAAAAATATATGGGAGAGTGGCCCTCTCAAAAAAATATTTGGGAGAATGGCCCTCTGACCGGTCAAAAGCAATAAACCGCTGTTAGAAACAGCGGTTTTTGGATTAATTAAAGAACCGCTGTTTCAAACAGCGGTTATATTATGTTGTATTTTCACATATCCAAACGCGGGCAGATCACGCAGCTGTCCGGCCTCAAATTTATGCTTCAGGTTAAAAAAAAAAAATGGTGCTTTTCAGCTGGTAACCCAAATCTAATTGCATGTTTGGTATGAGAGTGGGGGGAAGAGGAAGTTAGTCAGGATCTCTTCTGTATATATTTGTATTTTGGAAAACCAATTCAAGAACACAACTGACCTTGCCACATCCAGGAGGGCCCTATCAACGTCTTGGCCATCGTAGACGCCACGGTGAACAGTGCCGAAGGTGCCACGAGCGATGGCAGTCTTGATTATGAGTTTGGATGGATCGATTTCCCATTCTTGTCAAGTGGGTCTTTCTTCTTCTTCCTCTCTCTTCTTCTTCTCCATGGCCCATGCTCTGTTCAGATGCCTCTGTAGCTGTTCATCGAACCTCTTCAGATCTATTTGATCTGCCCTCACAAACCCATCACTATTCTCCTTCATCCCTCTCTCTGTCTCTCTCTTTATAAAAATATATCTATATATGGCTAATATAAAAGGGCTATCATTAATGAATGAAGAAGTGGGGAGGAAGGAGGAGCAACGGCCAAGAAAAGAGTAACTGCCGGTGTTGGAGATTGCATCAAATGAGAAGTGAAGGTTATTGGTGGGTTTTGGTTCAGGAGGGTTTGCAATATGCCAAAGCATTCCATGGATGATTTTACGAATAATATGGCCCTAGATAGAGTATAATGGTGAGGCAATCAGTTTCAAGAGAACTATATTCATCAGCAAAGCCAGCCCTGCCAACATTTTCAGTAAAACTTACACCTGTTATACAAGCAGAGGACATATTCTCAGCAATATATCAAGATAACAAAGTGCCAAACGCATTATAAATATTTTTTCAATGTAAAACCGCTGTTTCAAACAGCGGTTCTTTAATTAATCCAAATACCGCTGTTTCTAACTGCGGTTTATTGTCTTTGACTGGTCAGAGGGCCATTCTCCCAAATATTTTTTTGAGAGGGCCACTTTCCCATATATTTTTTTTTAAAAGGCCATTTTAAAAAAAAACTCTAAAAAACAATACGGAGTATATTTTAATATTCACAGAAATCATTCTCATGTGTTCCTTCCACGCCTCCGCTTTTATCTTTTTCCTTCACCAATCAATGAAGTGGGTCCCACCTAAACACCCTACAAACACCTAAAAATCACATCACCCAGAGAGATCTTTCCCCTCTCTCTCCGTTTTCCTCGCCGCACGGTTCTCCTATGGCGAACCGCTGCAATCCCTCCTAACCCTAGCGGCTAGCCCTAGCCCCTAATTGAAGCTTCCATCCATGGAGAATTATTCATACTCTTCTTACCCTGATTCCGGTGACTCATCCCCGATTTCACGAGAAATCGACTGTGAAAACGCTTCATGGGATGACCCTCCTTCCAACTACAAGGTCAAGTTCATGTGCAGTTATGGTGGCAAAATCCACCCTCGCCCTCATGATAACCAACTCGCCTACATCGGAGGTGATACTAAGATCTTATCCGTTGATCGGAATATCAGATTCTCCGGTATCATATCTAAGCTCTCCTCTCTTTGTGATTCTGATGTCTGTTTTAAGTATCAGTTACCTGGAGAAGATCTCGATGCTCTGATCTCGGTAACCAATGATGAAGATCTCGAGCACATGATGCTCGAGTACGATCGCTTGTACCGTGCGTCGGCCAAGCCGGCGAGACTTCGGCTCTTTCTTTTTCCTCTCAATCCTCCTGCTCCTGCGAGTTTTGATTCGAACTCGCCGAAATCTGAACGGCAGTGGTTCGTGGACGCCTTGAATTCTGTTCAGGTACAATCTCTAGAAGCTTCTGATTCGCCGCCGCTGCCGCCGCCGCCTTCTGCGGCTCCAGCGACGAATCCGGACTTTTTATTTGGATTGGATAAAGGAATTGCTCCGGCTCCTGTTACGAAATTGCAAGATCCGACCCCTGCACCAATGGTTCCAGACATGCATCCAAAGGATATTTCTACCGGATCGGATGCTGGTTCTGAGGACCGACACGCGGTCGGAGATCCAGTCATGTCACAGGTGGAGATCCAGAGGCAGATCCAGGAACTGCAGCGATTGCAGATTGCGAATCACGAACAAGCTATGTTTCATAGAAATATCGATGAAAGCAACCAGAGGGCTTATTCTGCAGATTACTACGCACAGAAAGTTCCAGAAAACCATGCACCGGCGCCACAGCAGGTGCAAATGCCCATCCCGGCGGCGTACTGGCAAGAACGGCAAAATATGAACCCCGGCGGTTACGCTATGGCAGCTGCAACGGGACCAGACCCTTCGGTATACCTAATATCGACACCTGCCGGTATGTATCAGGCTCCAAGTTTACGACCGGGTACTGGTCAGATCGGTCAGGCTTACTACGGAATGCAGAGGGGAGTGCCGGAGGTTTACCGGGAGCAGTCGATGTACAATGCCGTTCAAGCACCATCACTGCCACAGCCAAGGGTTGGACCTTACAATGAAGGCATGGGAATGGTACGGCCACCGACGGGTGGAGTTGGCATCGGAGTTGGTGAGGGAGGGTATACGCAGGTGGGGTATGACAGCGCAGGGAGACAGGTGTACTATACTGCGCCGGGAGGGATGGGTCCATCGTATCAGGGGACGGTTGATGTTAGACAAGGTGGCCCTCAAGAGGGTAAGGTTGTTGGCAAGTCTTCACAGGCTTCTTCTTTATGATTTTTGATCCTATTATATATAATATTTTATATATATTTTTTTATATAGGAAATATTATATAGGGTTTTGTGGTTGTTTGCTATGTTATTAAACTTTTATGGTGTTTGTTGGACAGTCTGCTGTGTACTAAATGAGATTGTTTGTTTTTTGTTTGTGTATAAATCTCGTGAAAACCAGGAATCAGTGCAGGGTACTAAATTATAAGGGGAAAATAATAAGAAATTTTTTATTTTCTTATGTTATAAATTAAATTAATAATAATTGTATATATATTATATATATTGGCATTTACACAGCGTTGTCTAAAATGAGGCATTTGCTTCATGGAAAAATAATGGTATGAAATTTGGTGAGGAAGAACAGGAATGGGGGAGACTAGTAAACAGAGAGTGTAGCAACTGTGGCATTGGGTCATTGGAGCAATTTCAGTCTTAATAGTCAGTTTTAGACTTTCAAAGTTATTTATTGACAAACTACAGTAAAATTACTAATTATTTGGCTCTTCTTATGCTCCCTTCATCTTTCTCTTCTTTTGGCTTTTGCAATCATCTACAAGTTCTCACATGCATTTTATGTGTTAGAGATAAATAGCAAAATCAAAAGTTTAGCCAAAATTTGAAAAGCTCTTTGGCTAATGCATTAGAGCATGCAATTTGGGAGTTCTAAATAAAAAAAAAAAAAAAAAGAGGATTTTGGCTCCCCTTTCAACTAATGCATTGGAGTTGCTAAGAGAGGGGCCCAAATCTTAGGTCTTTGAACAGTAGGCAGACAATAGAGTGGTTAAGATGAACTTGGTGTGAAAATGGTAGAAGTGAAGGTTGTTCAACCCTTTGATCTCAACCATTTTTAGTAGTGTAATTATTTTTTTCATTATATATTTGACATGGCAATTGATGTAATAATGTTATATTAATATAATAATTAATCATCATAACACATTACCTCCATGGTAAATGCCAATATATTTATTTGCAATGGCAGAACTATATTAGGTATTGAGCATCTTATAATATTGAAATAGAACCAACACAAATAGTTTCAAGAGTAAAAAAAAAAAAATAGTAGCCTTACTGCAGAAGTTGGTACTAGTTTGCATGTCATTACTTCACACCTAGAAACAAAATATTCAAATTTAACTGTAAATTCAATAATTTGGACAAAATTGCAGTTAATAATCCATGAAGAACTAAATGGCACGCTCCAAGTGCCTTTGCATTTAACCACATCCCAGTTTCATATCAAAAGTGCTTTGATTGGTCAATTATACTACATAGAGTAGTGGATTCTATAACTTGGCGTGTGTATCCAAATGCAAATGCATTCAAAACCTAAGTTTAGTGATGATAATCACATTGGCAGGTCACAAATCGTAGGACCCTGTAAAAATCATGCTAGAATATATATCTACACATTCAAAGAAAAGCTCAAAATAACACAGGAAGGTAGCATTACCCTACTACGAAAATCTGGGATTCTAAAAAATTTGAGAAATTTAAATTACTCAATAGCCTATGAATTTACAACTTTATACTACGAGGTCTAATTTTATACCAAAATTTTCAAATTTTATTATCTATTTGTTGTGTTAAAAAGACTTTTGGATTTAGTGGTATAAAACGCTTATGTCAGGGACTTATGAATATATAATTTAAAATATTTCATTTTGCTGTTTTTTTTTTTTTTAGTTAAAATTCGTTAAAAATGCAAAATTTTAGCACTTCGTATATAGTTTTTTTTTTTTAATTTAAAAAAATCTGGCCCATTTTTTTTTATTTTTAAAAAAACCACCTGAAATAAAAAAAAAAAAAAAAAAAAAAAAAAAAATTAGAAACTCTTGAGTTCCAAAACTGACTTCTTTTCTCCACTTTTCCAGAGTACCTACCTTCCTCCACTCTCCAACATTCTCATCCTAACCAAACCTAGCCCCTATGATTCATTTCTTTAAGTTTCTTGCGTGTAGTGATGTAGTCAACATTTTTAGAGGGAGTAGATTATGCCCATTATTGTTTGTCTGCCATTAAACAAGTACAAGTGGGCTTTCATGAAGTCTTGTGCTCAATGATCACCCACCTTGTCAATTCAGATAAGAGGCGGGTAATCAATAATCATCATCACAACGCCCTTGTGCTAGTTTCCTACCAATTTTACAAAATCTTACAACTGTTGATGTGCTTTATAATTTAAGAAGAAGAGAGATGTTAGGAATTTGAATCTTGAACCCGTTTGTGAAAATTGGATTGAAAAAATTGTCTGCTGTACTCGTACCATTCTCAGAGAAAGGATGATAGCATTTGATATTTAGCCGATTGGAGTCTCTTGATGTGTTTCAGCTCCTACAATGAGTTTAATTGCAGTCAATATATGAAATGAGGATGTAATTAAATGGAAAAGATCGATCAAATAATTTGGGAAGGAATCAATTGAAATTGGAACTTCACTTCACTCCCACAAATATTCATTTTCATCATTAACAAGTAATAACAATAGTATAATTTTTCTTGGTGGTGAATAAAACAGTAGAATTATTCATGCACCATCTTATTTTTAGGTTATATGCTAAAGTTAGAAACTAAGAACTTCATGAAGCATAATCTCAGGCAGCAAGTGCCTTATTTATGAAATACTGCCACCACCAGACCCTCAACCGCTGCTGCGACACCCACCACTACCACAACCACCACGACACCCACCACAACCACTGCATCCACCACAAGGGCCACAACCACTACTCTTCACAATATTTTCATAGCCATACCCATGATCACAACCAAATGCAACACTTTCTACCATGCACTCATTGCCCTCTGCATTCAATTCCCTCTCCAAAACTGTGATCTGGTTGGTTTTTTCATTTCCCTTTTTGCAACAATTAACATCTTTGATTAAATTCTCTGTATCATTAGAGAAACCAAGGTAGCCATCCTTCCTCAAGATGTCAGAAAGTATGAAGGCCAGTGTTATCCCCAGCAATACAAGCCATTCTTCCTTCACCTGTTGCATTAAACATTCAAATTCAACCAGAGTTATGCATTCTAAGGAGCCCCAGGATTAACAAGTACATTACCTTTATGAATCCAGATTTCAAGTTGAGCAATGCCACTGCTTTTCCATAAGGATCTTCTGCAGAAAATTCAACTATTGTCATGAAGTCCTGTTCGTTTTTCGGCTTCTTGCAGTTCTTGGTTTCATACTCAAGTTTTCTACCAGGAAAAATAACCACCTGGAGCAAGCATTTTTGTTAATCAAGCTCTCAGTTTAATGGATAGTGTAGAATCACGCCAGAGAGAGCATAAATGCTTACCTTTTGGCTACCTGTAAGTTCGAAGATATGCCCATCTTCCCCAAATGTATTCTGAAGCTTAAGGAACCAGTGAGAATCCATAAGCGACCATCCTGTCCCCACAAACTCTGCAAGCACGTGTGTTTCGCAAGTTCCAGTAGTCATGCCAATCACTTCTTTTGGGGAAACACTATTCTTTCTTGCCTCTGCTTTCTTTGAATCCCTGAGATGTTATCAAAACAGGCATTTATAAATATGAAAAATGTAGATGGTAGTTTTATGTAAGAAACTCTAGTTGAATTCCATTATAATCAAACCATTTAAGCAACTAAACATCAACCTCACAATTTAGATATCATTAGCTGTTTCTATAATTGAGTGCTAAGTGCTCAATTCAACTTTAAAATTGCAGGCAATATTTGAGTTCATTCACCTCATCTGGATACTAATGACCTCATTTCCAGCCTCGTCCACAAAACTTGTCCAACTCTTAGCATGTTGAACCCTTTCAGGAAGTGGGAAGAAACAAGAACTGCTCGAGAATGGACCGGTTCGAACCATGTGCAGCATATATGGTGCTAAAACCGGAGGAGTGAACGAGAGAGCAATACGTAGACTGATAGGCTTGGAACTCACAATTCCAGAGCTGGGCACCAACTCAAACCATTTTTCCATTGAAAATATCGAAACTTGGTTTAGGAGGAGGTCCTCTAGAGAGATCAAAGTAGTACCCAAAACTTTGGCTGGCCTTATTATGGGTAAGTGGGATGGTGAAGAGAACTTAGATGGTGAAGCGAACATAAGTTCAAAGAGCATCTCCCCTGTAGGTACACATTGGAAAGCAGCAACCTGATTCTCCTCTGACTTGGACAAAATGCTTAAGCTTCTCCTGGTATTGAAGAACACATCTGGCTGTGTCTTACTGATGGAGACAAAAAGACCGCCATGGTGCCCAGCCGGCGAGTTTTTAACATCCACAATCTCCACCATAACCTGAATGAGGATTAGGAACCAAAAACTGAAAACCTTAGGCTAGGATAAACCAAGCCCAAATTTTTTTTTTTTTTTTTTAAACTTCATGGTTATGTGAGAAAAATAAAATTGAAGAAAGAGATGCTGAACCTCGACAAACATAGTCTTGGGAAGCTGAATCATAGTATGATTCTCAATGGATTTCCATCCCTTGTTCATTACAGTGTTCAATGGGCACAAATTGGTAGCCAGAGGAGATGGAGCATTGCCTCTATTCATGGTTCCTGCCCTCCAGTACCTCGAACCAAACGTGTTTTCCCACTGCTTGGTTGTTCCAGAAAACCCAACATCCAGCTTTTTACCTTTGGTTCTATCAGAGTCGGTGTCGTTATGCTCTAATACCTTGCCAAGTAATGCCACCATATCTTTCCAGTAAGAAACAGGATGCAATTGGTGAGAATGCCAGATAAGGTCAATGTCATAAGTTGGAACACAGAAGCGGTTAGTGGATTTCTCTCTATTTCTCTTTATCAGATGCAGAAACCCCTTATACCTGGCCACTGCTGCTTCAAGAAACAAATCATCATTCATACTGGGTCTGGATACCTGCCACAAATTGGTTTCATTGCATGAACAGAAAAGAGATAAATGCATAAAACTAGCATATAGTAATATATATATGTGTGTGTGTGTGTGTGTGTGTGTGTGTTGTAATACAACAATATTTACTAGTATACGATGAATTTCTTCATCACCTGGTAAAAGAAAGGACTTTGCCTCTTGACAGCTGAAACAAGATCATACTTGGTGCTAGATAGAGCTCCCAAATTAGTTTCAGCAACATCTTCCAAGAAGCGGCAGCTCAAATCAATCTCATATGGTTCATTGGGATACAACCTATTCCAAATTGCCTCAGTCTGCTTTGTGGATTTCCCCTGAACAGAGGAGACAACATTTGAGTTGTCAAGGATTCGTCCATAAAATTCCTCGCAGTCAGCCTTGTAGCGTACCTAAAAAAAAAGCCAACACGCACACATGCGCACTTAGTAATCCCATCTTCAACAAATTGGACTACCTATAACTATATATATGTATACATGTATTTTATTTTTCATTTAGAAGCATACTGGATTTTTTTTTTTTTTTTTTGGATAATTGAAGCATACTGGATTGAGTCTGTGACAATGCCAAATCCATTCACAATCAAGAGGCACAACTAAAGGATCTTCTGAAACTTGAGACTCTGCATGTTTGGCAAGTAAGGGAAGCCAACAATACTTGTACCTGAAATTGGCATAATTAGCACATTACAACTTAAGCCTTACAAATGAAAGTTCCAATTTCTAGTAACTTCATAAACATCAAAGAGAATTTAACTAGGGAAAAACTTACACCTCTTCCTTGGAAAATCATGAGACGAAATTCATGAACCAAGAAAAAACGTAAATATGTATACCTATAAATGGCCCGGTCTAAAGCAGGGCCATCGTAGAGGTGACGGTTCCTGTCAACAGTTGCAAGGAACTGTAGCTGCTGTTTGGCTGCAGCCACAAGGTTTTTGCTTATGACGATCTTCTGTGCCTTAGCCCATTCCAATTCTTGCTCCTTCTCCATTTCTCAGTCCAAAAACTTCCCACCTGTAATTAAAAAACAAAAAAATATATATATTTTTCTTCAGTCCAGTACTCTTATAACACAAAACTCTAAACTTTCTTACTGCAATCCCAATAAAATCAAAACATCTTCAGAATCCTTTAAAATCTCAACTCAAACTCATGAAACTTTTCAATTAATGCTGGCATTGTATAAGGTGATTTTCGTTTTCTACCAAGAGCAAGGAAAGATTGTAATTTTGTTGAATTTAAGGTATCAACAATGTTATTGTACTGGATTGAAAACTTGCCTAAGAAAATGTAGTGACAATAGATGCTTTGTTGATGGATCAATATGGACCAGGTTGGTTGATATTTATACACACAGTCCAAACACCAAACAAGGAGCTAGCTTACAGAAAATTTGTTTTTCATACGTGCAAAATTCTTTGAATTTTTTAAAATATTGCCTCAATGAAAATATTGTCGTTTAATAAGGACTATTTAACAGATCATGTAGCTAGCTTTCCGTGTACTGCTTTGTCCCTGCATGATTTGTGCTCATGAAGCTTGCCAGGGGACGTTACATGAAAATCTATACAATAATATAAAATGAAAAATACCTTTTAGAGTGCTTACAATTTTGTTTTAAAAAATTTCTGAATTCTCTACCGGAAAAATAGGTTCTAGTGACCAACATTTAGCGAGGGTTAGAAATGCCCTTAAATAAATTGGGTCATTAATTTAATTAATTAATTAATTAATTTTTTATAATTATACCTAATATATATACACATTTTGGTTTGGCACGGAATGTAGCACGTACAAAAGCATGAATTAGCTGTCCATGATGAGCATGTATTAGCGTGTGTCAATCATCGTTCTCGTACGGTCATGATCGACGCCGCTTACATGCAACATTGCAAGACTGATCCGGCATTTTTGTAATTCTAACATACACACATGTGTTGGATTCAATACCTTTCTTTTGCATATTATGTATACCAAATATCATAGTAATCAAATGGTTAGATTTTAAGAAATGTTATTATACAAAACTGTTATGTTTTTAATTAATAAAAAAATAATAGTTCTTCAAAATGATATTTTTCAAAAACTAATCGTTGGATCACTCCGATTTTTTTTATACACGACAAACATAAGATAAGTATCTAATCTAACGGTCGGTTTCTCAAAATTTTCGACCTACAATGGTATTTGAAAACGAGGTGTAAACGTAGGTGTCAAAATAGGGTGTAAGGGAAAGTGACCCATTATATATATATATATATATATATATATATATATATATATATATATAT
>JAESVK010000050.1:2207110-2247127 GCA_017140935.1 Hamamelis virginiana | reverse complement strand
ATATATATATATATATATATATATATATATATATATATATATATATAACAATATATATATATATATATATATAAACATAATGTTATTGACACGTATTGAGTGTGCGTGACTACTAGTGACTTAGAAATCATAACGGCCATCTATCCTTTTTTTGTGTGTAAAATATAATGAGTTATTGATTCACGCCCGGGGTACTTTCCGGGAGGTGTGCCGATTTAGCGGACATATGAATTGAATTAGCATGCGTAAGAAGGTTTCCAGAGCCGTTTCCTGATTTTATTTTACAAGTTTTTGACGTCTTAACCACCAATTTCCTTGGCTTAAGCTTCCTCTTGAATATTAACACTATTGTCACAAGTTCCTTGCACAATCTTAAATCCTATTATTAAAAGGACATCATATCTCGTCTAGTTTAAACATTATAATGCTAAGTGCAGCCACTAACCTGATCAGCTTTCAACCCAAAATACTAGTCCATCAAGTGAAGGTACTACACGCACTTTATAAGCTTAACATCAACAAGGTAATTACAAAATGTCAATAGGGTGGATCCTTCATCTAATCGGATCGAACCACAACCAGGGGTAAGGGGGATTTGGATGAGGAGTTTTTGCTACAATGGATTATTCTTAATAGATTTATCGATCTATCGAGTGATGTGATAAGTACTATCCTAGCTTAATTGGTCAAAATTAAGAGGCTAACTCTTGTTATTAATTATTCCTCATAGCCACATCAATTGGTAAATAATGTTGGTGGATTTCATATGCAAATACGATCCCCAATTTTTCCAATCCAAACCAAGCTCAAAAACCATGTTTGGAAAGAGACCGTGTCTGAGAATCGATCGAGATTGAAAATTAATCTGAATTTTGGGTTTGACAATGGGTTAAGTACGTCTTATACAAACAAATAGCCATAGAGGCCGGCGCCCCCATGGTTTTATATTTTTACAAGAAGCATATTCTATGATCTCTGTGATGCTCGTGATCGGAAACAAGGACAACAATGAATGATAAACAGGCAAAAAAAAAAAAAAAAAAACATTCAAACAAAGCGCATAATCCCATCTTAGGTAGTTAAAATAACTAAAATCTAAATTATATCAATATTCACATTATCAACAAGAAGCCATTTCTTTCAATTGCTTCTATCTGGATATGTTAATTACATCAAAAGCTAGACATATTAGCTTAAGATCTCAAATTCAAAACTTAAAAATAGTAAAACAGAAATCCTTTTTTTTTTCCTTGCTTCTTGTCCCTTCTCTCTCTAAAGAAAATGTTATATAGCCATAAGTCTCTAACATAAACATTTTATACTACTCGATTTGAGAGTGCTTTTAACATAACAAATAAATAAATGAATTTGAAAATCTCAAGGACCGCATGGTATAAAATTAAACCTCGTGACTTACAATAGTGGATGAAAACATGGATCCAAAATGTTTGACAAAAATACAAATATTGATTTAAAATACATACATTGATTCAAAATGTTGGACAAAAAACTAATTTCCAAGCATGATTTATAATCAAGCAATTCATGATGGCATCATGTCTCTATTTCATAATTATAAGAATCCAAAACTAATTAAAAGCTTAAAAGGTAAATTAGTTATGATATTTATTTGCAACACGGGTACACATACTTCTCTTATATACAAGCACTCTACTATAAGTTGCACTTAATGCAAAGTTGCATAAAGTGACCTGTGTGGGGAATTAATGTAGAACAATTTTTGAAATTGTAGGAAAAATTTATCTGGAATTGGATTATATTGTATTAAATAATCATTTGAAAATAAAATAGTTTGTATATAAATTCTGTAAAGTGTAAAATTATATACTAATTTAATAAAGAAGAAGATCAAGTAGAGAAAGACAACTTGAATAATAATTCTGTCAAAACCAGAATATTACTCAAGTAACAATTCTATAAAAACTAAAAGCATAAACTAAACAACTTACAAGTTTAGCAGAATTGAACTAGGAAATCGATTGGGAAAGTTGATCAAGGCAAGTGTTTGACACTTTGTCCTTAAGACAGAATTTGCCCCTCCTATAGGTGCTTAGAGTTCAATGGACGTCTGCCTCCCAAGATACAATGATCACGTTTGAAGATGAAGCATTACAATCTCCAAACTCGGCGAACCACCAATGCCTATCTTTCTCTCTCTCTAAATGCAGACACTGATAATGCAAGAATGCACGAATGAATTGAATGCCTTGACTCTAGGACCAGTGGCCTATTTATATACGAAATGGTGCCCCTTCGTGATGTGAAGGGCATCAGTTGGGACATGACTCTTTGAGTAGCTGCAAAAACAATCACAACTCTTCACTATTGCAGAACAGTGACAACTATTCTGGAACAGCTGCATATCCAATTCTAGGTTGTGGGATGGCCCAAAAAGATAATGGGCTTGGTCTAAATGACCCCACCCCACCCTACCCGGCCCGGTGCGGGCGGGCGCGTGTGTGGTTTGGATCAAGCCCAAGTTTGGGTAGGTCCTCTCTCCTCGCAAAACTTTGGTACCTCTTGGGGCCCAACCCATTGAAAGATTAACCATGGAATAAACGCAGCGGAATAAAGGTTTTAAAATTTTCCATGATCATATCCCAATGATGAACTCAAACGATGTAAACGAATCAAAACAAATAATATACATTAATTAAATGCTTACTTTGGTTCCTTTGCGATGCTTTCCACGTGAATTCTTGAGTTCCAAAAGTATGGAAGCCTCCAATGAAAGTCCACACGAGCCTAAGACCTCTTGAATCCCTTGTATCTTCACAACACTTGAAAAAGATGATAAGCTAGAGAGGGAAGAGAGGAGGACGGCTAGAGGAGAGGACACGCCAAGGAGCAGCTGGCCCTAGGGCTATCCCTCTTCTATTTAATCTTTTTCTCTTTTAGTGATGTTTGGTTACAAGTACTAGCTTGACCAAATATCATATTGAATAGTAATATCCTAGTTATTTATATTCTTGACCCCTTTACTTATTAACCTTTAATAACAAGGGTCAAGCTTATACAAATTAGAATATTCCCCTCCCACAAATTCAAGAAGATCACTCATGCCCTTATGTGTGTGACCCATTGGGTTCACCCCAACCTAGTAGTGACAAGGAACATCTCAATATTTCCTAAAATAGAAACTTTCTATTTTTGGTTCGATTGGAACAATTTCAATTTTGTCCTCAATGTTAACACTTATCATTAGGCTTTCACTAGTCATGAGTGACGTCTAGCAATGTGTCATGACAAGCCGTAGGTGTGGGTGAATATACATGTATAAATGAACCCTTCGTGTAATAGATAATCCTTCACCAAACAATGTCATGATTAAGTTAGTTTGGTATGAATTCATGTCAAACCCTAACTCAATCATGTGTTAGCTATTCACCAAAATATAAACTCAATTAGGTTAACCCTTGAAAATAATTTTTTTCGGTTACCTTCTGCTTTGGCCAAGGACTTTATTGAGTTATTATCCATGAATGAACAGTGACATTCTCCCTTTGATATTAAGGGTGGTGATCCCTTATTATATTGCACACTCACCTATCTTCATGTACAACTTACTAAAGTCAATAAGTATCAATTACATCCTCTTGGTCAAGGGTGTACAAGATACTATTAAACTCTAGGAATTCATACATAAGATAACCAGTGGTATCTCAGGTATGAGGATTACAAATATGACTTTACACATGAGCAGCTTTTGACATTCAAATACATTTCCATAAGCTGTACTCATATTGGTCACGTTCAGTGTACTTGTTCTTCTAACAAGCACCCACAAGTTTACTATAGTGTCTCTACACTTATGGCATGAGACTCACCATTCTCCATTAGAGATAGTATAACATGTGTTAATCTTAATGGTTTATTATCGCCCAAATAAATAAACATAGAATTAGGAACAAATTTAGAATAGATGTACTTGAGAATTGTATGCCTCTTCATCTCAACACTTGAGATACAATTCTCGATCATGCTATTTAAGGACATTATCATGAGCAGTTATAAATAACACAAGTTTACATGATAATAAAAGTCATTTTATAAATGAATAAAGTTTCATACATGAATATAAATGAAATATAAGTTCCCTAAATACAACCTAACAATTGGTTTAGGGCATACTTCTAACACCCATAGGTCCAATGTGAGAGTATATAAACACACAAGCTTCCCCACTTTTTTCCAATATGGGACAAAGATGGCTACCACCTTCAACCACTTTCATTTGAGTGATTTTACGCTACAAATTCTGATTCAAAATATTAATATTTTGAGCTTATTAATACAACATATTAATCTCCTTCATGAAATGAATATATTCCAATATGGGCCCACTTCAAAAAGCTTGTGGGAACCATATATAAATTAAGCTAAAGTAGCTTATTTAAGCTCAAAATATAACAATCCCCCACATGAATGAAAATTGGTTGGATAACTATGCATATGAGAAATGTTGACTAAAGAGAGTGATAAGAAGAGTCCTCCATCAGGAAACGTAACTTGTAGTCTTGAACCTTCCTTAGTGAAAGACTATCGGATTTTCTAGCTAATCAGTGAACATGATGTCTTGAACTGTTTAACTCTTTTGTACAAACCAAGACAATAGAATTCACACGGTTTCCCTTCGAACATTTTTGGTTCTCATGATTGTGTTCATTTTGGCCTTGAACAAACTTGGTTTTCATGAGTGCTCTAGAGAACTTAGCCTTATCCATTATGATAGAAATGTCCCATTCTACACTCATATAGGTGATTCTTATTAAAAGTATCCTGCAATACCCCATTTGAAGAATTCAAGATATAAGAATCATTAAAAGCTTATCTTAACCTGATTCACGCTACAGGCATCATAGTCTCATCATAGGAACAGGTAAGAGAAATCTCTTCTTAGTGATTCTTCTGAGTCAAACACAATTAGGTTGTCCCTTTTGAACCTAGATCTTGGGATCTCCAGTCAGCTAGGTTGGGTTTCCATTATGGTAACTCTTAAATTTTAGGCTTCAAACCTATTCCCCTCGATGAATTATATACTTTCTCCCTAGTCAAACCTTTAGTTAACGGATCTGCTAGGTTATCTTTTGACTTTACATATTCTATAGAAATAATTCCATTAGAGAGCAACTGTTTTATGGTATTATGTCTTTGACATATATGTCGAGACTTACCGTTATACATATCATTCAGTGCCCTTCCAATAGTTGATTGACTATCACAATAGATACAGATAGATGGCACAGGTTTTGACCACATTGGAATTTCTTCTAAGAAGTGTTGAAGTCATTCTGCATCTTCACCAGCTTTATCTAAAGCTATAAACTCAGATTCCATTATGGATCTAGCAATGCACGTTTGCTTCGATGACTTCCAAGACACAGCTCCGCCTCTAAAAGTGAATGCATATCCACTTGTGGATTTAGAGTCCTTTGAATCAGATATCCAATTAGCATCAGTATACCCTTCAAGTAAAGCTGGATATCTGGTATAGTGCAACCCATAGTTTAGAGTATATTTCAAATATCTTAAAACTCTAACTATTGCCTTCCAGTAATCTATACCTGGATTACTAGTATATCTATTCAATTTACTTACTGAGTAAGCTATGTCTGGTCGAGTACAATTCATTAAGTACATCAGACTTCCAATAATTTGAGAGTACTCTAGTTGAGATACAGCTTCACCTTTATTTTTCGACAGATATAGATTTACATCTACTGGTGTTAACACAGGATTACAATCAAACTAATTAAATTTTCTTAGTATTTTTTCAATATAATGAGATTGAGATAATACTATTCCATTAGATGTTCTAGAAATTTTAATTCCTAGAATAACATCTGCAACACCCATGTCTTTCATGTCGAAATTTCTGGTTAACATCTTTTTGGCAGTAGTAATGACACAATTATTACTTCCAATAATAAGCATATCATCAATATAGACACACTTGTCACACTATTGATTTTGAAACCATTTAACATCATCACTTTGTCAAATTTCTCGTGCCATTGCTTTGGAGCTTATTTTAATCCATAAAGAGATTTTACAAGCCTACAAACTTTCCTCTCTTGGCCTGGAACTACAAACCCTTCAGGTTGTTCCATATAAATTTCTTCATTTAATTTACCATTTAGGAAAGCTGTCTTAACATCCATTTGATGTATTTCAAGATTATGCACAACTGCAATAGCTATTAACATTCTAATGGATGTTTTTCTTTTAACTGGTGAATATTTATCAAAATAGTCCACACCTTCCTTGTTTAAAGCCTTTAGCAACCAACCTGGCCTTATATTAGTCAATTGATCCATCAGCTTTCATCTTCTTATTGAATATCCACTTACATCCAAGATGTTTATTCCTAGGAGGAAGATCCACCAGTTCCTAAGTATGATTTTGCATGATAGATTCAATTTCACTATTAATAGCCTCTTTTCAAAGAGGTGCTTCACACTCATTGATTTTGAAACCATTTAACATCATCACTTTGTCAAATTTCTTGTGCCATTGCTTTGGAGCTTATTTTAATCCATAAAGAGATTTTATAAGCCTACAAACTTTTCTCTCTTGGCCTGGAACTACAATCCCTTCAGGTTGTTCCATATAAATTTTCTCATTTAATTTACCATTTAGGAAAGCTGTCTTAACATCCATTTAATGTATTTCAAGATTATGCACAACTGCAATAGCGATTAACATTCTAATGGATGTTTTTCTTTTAACTGGTGAATATGTATCAAAATAGTCCACACCTTTCTTCTGTTTAAAGCCTTTAGCAACCAACCTGGCCTTATATTAGTCAATTGATCCATCAGCTTTCATCTTCTTATTGAATATCCACTTACATCCAAGATGTTTATTCCTAGGAGGAAGATCCACCAGTTCCTAAGTATGATTTTGCATGATAGATTCAATTTCACTATTAATAGCCTCTTTTCAAAGAGGTGCTTCACACTCATTGATTTTGAAACCATTTAACATCATCACTTTGTCAAATTTCTTGTGCCATTGCTTTGGAGCTTATTTTAATCCATAAAGAGATTTTATAAGCCTACAAACTTTTCTCTCTTGGCCTGGAACTACAATCCCTTCAGGTTGTTCCATATAAATTTTCTCATTTAATTTACCATTTAGGAAAGCTGTCTTAACATCCATTTAATGTATTTCAAGATTATGCACAACTGCAATAGCGATTAACATTCTAATGGATGTTTTTCTTTTAACTGGTGAATATGTATCAAAATAGTCCACACCTTTCTTCTGTTTAAAGCCTTTAGCAACCAACCTGGCCTTATATTAGTCAATTGATCCATCAGCTTTCATCTTCTTTTTTAATATCCACTTACATCCAAGATGTTTATTCCTAGGAGGAAGATCCACCAGTTCCCAAGTATGATTTTGCATGATAGATTCAATTTCACTATTAATAACCTCTTTTCAAAGAGGTGCTTCAGGAGTGGACATAGCTTCATTGAAACTTTGAGGCTCATTTTCTCACAAATAAGTTAGAAAATCAGGACCAAAAGATTTTGATTTCTTTGCTCTCTTACTGCGTCTAGGTTCCTCCTCATTTTGATCTTCATTATCACCATTCACAGTATCATAAGTTCTTTTAAGAGAACTAGTCTCTTGTGAAGAACTTAATTCATGTGAAATATTGTGTGGAAATACATGTTCAAAAAATGATTCATTTCTTGATTCAATAATCGTATTTATATGTATTTCAAAAATATCAGATTTATGAATAAGAAATGTTGAAAAAATATGATTAGATATTCCGAATTTGAATAATATTGTCCTAAATAAATAATATAAAAAAATAATATTAGCATCACATAATGCATTAAAAGTGTGTGTGTGTGTGTACATATTTCAAATTATATCTCAAGTAGGAAACTACTTCTTAATATTATCATATAAAGATAATGAAGAGAAATACTTGAATAAGAATTCTATACAAACTAGAATATAATTAAAGTCGTCAATCACATATCAATTAAATAAGAAGATATATTCAATATGAAAATTATCACTTACCTGTTGTCCACATAACATAAATGCAGAAACTCCATATTGCAGAAATTTAGAAACCTACGTTAGTTTTGATCAAGGCTAGTGTTTGACACTATGTCCTTAAGACAGATTTCGTCTCTCCTATTGGTGCTTAGAGTTTCTCAGACATCTGCCTCCCAGGATACAATAATCAACGCTTGAAGAAGAATCACAACAATCTTCAAGCACGAAGAACTAGAATATGTCTAACTCTTTCTCTCTAAATGCAGACGATGTATGCAATTATTGATACTAAAATGACTTTGCATGTGGCCTATTTATAGACTTAAAAGGTGATTCTGCAGACATACACCATGAACAGAGATAACTCTATGTATAGACACGAAGAATAGACGCGAGTCTAAAGAACAGTCATGACTGTTCAGCACAATTTTTATTCAAAATATAACAATCCCCCACATGAATGAAAATTGGCTGGATAACCATGCATATGACAAAAGCTAACTCGATAGAGAGATAAGGAGAGTCCCCGCATCAGGAGATATAGCTTGTGGCCTTGAACATTTCTTAGTGAAAGACTATCGAATTTGCTAGCTGATGAGTGAACAATGTCTTGAACTGTTAGCTATTTGTGCAAACTAAGACAAAAAAATTCACACATTTTCTCTTCGGACATTTTTGGTTCTCATGATTGTGTTCATTTTGGTCCCGAACAAACCTGGTTTTCATGAGTACTCTAAAGAATTTAGCCTTATCATTCTCATAAAAGCGGCCCCTTCTACACTCATATAGGCGATTCTTATTAAGAGTATCCTGCTACACCCCACTTGAATAATTCAAGATATAAGAATCATTAAAAGCTTAGCTTAATCCGATTCGCGCTACAGGCATCACAGTCTCATCATAAGAATAGGTAAGAGAATTCTCCTCTTAGTGATTCTTCTGAGTCACACACAATTAGGTTGTCCCTTTTGAACCTAGATCTTAGGGATTTCCAGTAAGCTAGGTTGCACTACTACAAAAACGGCCTACGACTAAGGTGCAAAACCTTAGTCTTTGGGTTAAGACTAAGGTTTTGAAACCGTAGTCAGGCGGGTGGTAGTCTTATCTTCGACTACGGTTTTTGAACCCTAGTCTTTTCTTACAAAGGACTACGGTTATAAACCCTAGTCTTTTAGGATACGACTACGGTTTAAAACCCTAGTCTTTTAGGAAACGACTACGGTTTAAAACCCTAGTCTTTTAGGATACGACTACGGTTTAAAACCCTAGTCTTTTATAATAAGACTACGGTGCGAAACCCTAGTATTTTAGGATACGACTACGGTTTAAAACCCTAGTCTTTTAGGAAACGACTATGGTTTAAAACCCTAGTCTTTTAGGATACGACTACGGTTTAAAACCCTAGTCTTTTATAATAAGACTACGGTGCGAAACCCTAGTCTTTCAAAAAACGACTACGGTTTTAAACCAAAAAGACTACGGTTTTAAACCTTCATCTTTGATTTACCCGTAACAAAAAAAATATATTTTCTGTATTTTGAAATTTTGTTTTCAATATTACAAAAATATGACCTGTAACCTTTATATACACCCAATCACATTCCAAACCACCCATTAAAGCGCAAAAATCATTAATAAAATTATCAAAGAAAAATACAAAATATACATACAAATGCAATAAGTGTTCAACTTAATTGATTTATAATTAATTAACTAAAAGTCGTACAGTTAATGTTGAAATCCTAGATATGGATACATTCAAATCATCCTCTATTCCAAAACAAAATTCTAATAATGAGTCTTTAAATGCATCTTCTTCTCGACAAAAAACTGGTTCCGTCCTCCATTTTTTGTTGATGACCTAATTGGAAACCTACATAAAGAAAATAATAAATAAATCACACAAAATTATAGAATTATAATGAATATCAAAGAAATGAAAACTGATAGCTTAGATGGAATATGGAAACTTGCACTACTACAAAAACTGTCAAAGGGGACACTTAAAAGTGTCCATTAAAACTTCAATATAAAAATTTAATTAAATTAACTTGTACTAAGAAAATTTTTTTTTTTTTGAGATAAAAATTAGGCAGCATCTTGTCTGTTTTTGGAACATTTCTATATATTCACCTATTAAAAGAACATTTTATAGCACTTCTATAATCATATTATCACAACATCCCATTTAAATGGCGCCTCATGTGCCATGTTATCATCAACAGACAACAATCACAAGCTATCTTAAGTATAAAATAGAACCTCTACACTACTACAAAAAAAAAAGGCTTTAAGGAAGGTTTTAAACTGTCCTCTAAAGTCTTTAAGGTCGGTTCGGGTTGAAACAAAGAAGCAGTCCTAATTAATTATGCCATCTAGTTAAACAGTTAATTTGAAAATGATAAAGTAGGAGTCATATAGTTAGCTAATTTTACATGTGTGATAGTAAACATAACTCACATGGATACAACAAAACATGCACTCTTGGTATGGCGTGGATATTCATATATTGCATTTTATCTTAATTTTCAGCAATATAACTTGTTTAAATCTTTTATACACTTTAAACTTGTTTAAATCCAATGAGCATAAAACTTTTCCAAAACCAGAGACCAAATGGTGGGTTTGTATGTGACATTCTAAGCCCTCGATTTATTTTTAAAATCATCCAAACAAGTTCATTTTTCTCAAAGCCACCATCGTTCAAATGAAAATATTAATATATATTTCACTGTTATTGACCCACAAAAATAACAACAACCCAGAATATTAGTAAATTTATATGCAATAACCTCACAATTTCCTAAATTTATATTACCAAATGGACCATATATATGCACAAGAAAATACATTTGCAGCCCTTTAAGAATGATCAAACAGGGTTAGGAAATTTATATGCAATAACTTCACAACCATAATGCACAGGCCTATCACCCCTCAACAAAATATAGTCAAGAATCATATGGTTGGCATGCATCGACTGGGAAAAAAATATTGACAAGCATAAGAGAGATCATCCTTCATACCTTACAACTCCAATAAATAACTGAGGCAAGCATGGAGTAAGTTAAGTGAAAGCAAGAGAAATTTTCAATGGAAGGATAAAGTAAAACTGGACATTAATAGTCTGACTAATGACCCAAGGATACAATTGAGAAAAAGATGAATCCAACATGTGACTAGCTATGCTGCTCCATGGCAATATCAAAGCCCATGTATATAAATCTGCATATTAAACAAACAAGACAAGACAAGCATAGAAGATGTTATGAAGACAGAAAAGGTTCAATAATTTAATGTAAAATAATAGAATGCACCCTTACACAAATGTCTCTGCTAACGATGATATCAAATGAAAAAATGTAGATACAATTCGTTGAGAATTTTCCTACAAATTTGAGAACGTGTAGTGCTTCATAACCTAGAACATGAACATCACCAATGTTTCTATAACACATGTTTAACAAATGATAGGTGATTATACAGTTACAAGAATAAATATCCACTTACAATCCCGGTGAACAAGATGGATACAATACCAGAGAGGCCAATACCTTCTGCTAGCATGTACCTAGAAAGAAGATAGTTTTATCTTAGCTGCATAATGAATCCAGAGAGAACAACTCAAATGAATTTCATAAAGCAAAAAAGAAACTGTCCAGGAGATTGCTTACAATAAATATGGAAACAGAACAAAAAGACAACACTCCAAGTTCTGAAGACTGAACAGTAAGTGGCACAAGAATACATTGATCAGGAAATTTTCAAATTCATTGCAAACTGCAAGATGGCCAGAGAAAAGGGAAAAAAAAAAAAGAAAAAAAGAAAAAAGAAAGAAAGATACATGCAGTACTCACTTGTCAATCTCCAAACCTGCATGCTTAAAAAGGTTCTAGGGGTCAAGGTTTGACAATACACTCCAGCAGCTCAAAGTTGATTGACAAGTATAAGATGGTAGTTGCAGCTCATGTTTCCTGCTACTTCATTAAGTTCTTACTTTACATACCCAATTCTAAACTTAGTCTATTGTTTGAACTTTGAACACAAACATTGATATATCTAAGAATTTTCCATAGTTAATATACACCTTGAAAGTTTAGGATTTTTTAGCGAGAATGAGTGTCTCTCTCTCTCTCTTTCTCTCTACCAAAAACTTCAGGCACATTTTTTCGTTCTATACTATTTTAACATAGTTATATCTTGGATGTTGTGATTCTTTAGGATCTGGACATGGAAGTCATAAGAATACAAGTTTCAGTCTGCAAACTGCAGTTTCTCTAAATAAAGGGATGAACAATGTCTCCTTACTTAGTGTAATGGTTGAATTACCGGTACTATACAATCTCAATACTCTCAATTTTTATTTTGATGTTAAGGCATACTTACCAGTTGAAGCAACTTCATGCATGGATGAATATTAAATGTTTGGGAGCTGGGAAGAGTCAGTGGTTGGAAAGGGAATTCACTGAAAAAGAAATATTTGTAGCCATTCCAGATATTAATTGATGGGAACAAAACACCTGGACCTTATGGATTTAACTATTTAAACTTCATCAACAATGGTTGGTTCTTTCTGAAAAATAACTCCAAGTATTAACAAGTCATTTTTACATGTGTAAAGGATTCATGAGCTTATCTTGAACTTAGAGTTGCCGGATTATGCAGGGTGAGGATTCAAGGTGGACATGAAGTTAAAGATTTCACTAACTATTCATGGGGACAATATATATATGTAGGAAAAGACTGGAAAATTTATATAAAAGAGAAAAACTGTGGTTCATTTAGTACAACCTATAAAAGATTTTTCATTACTTGGGATTCATAACAACAAAAGCAAAAACAGAACAAAGCTTTTACCGAACCTAGTTAAAATTTCTTTTCTTTCCCTCTGTTTTCTCAACAAACGAACATAATGTGACATCAATATATTCTCGCAACCGATATGAAACAAACAGTTCATGATCTATATCTAATTTTAACAACTAATGCCCAGTAAAAATCAACAAATCATTTTAAATAATTTTTTTTTTTAAAAAAAAGACATTCAAAATCCCAGATGTGAAGCAAAATCTGGAGTAAAATTTTTTTATTAGATCTACAACTAAATATAATCAGTTTTATGAAATCAAAACTTAATGAATGACTAAGAAGATCAGACTAAAAAACACAAACAAGAAGTAATTTATAAATCTCACCATAGACAAATAGATAAAACAAAGGAAAGAAATAAAGATTTAGGGGTTCGAAATAGAAAATCAACAAATCAAATGTACATACCAGATGGGCTGATGCCGGCGAGTTGCACAGTCTGGATACCGGCGAACAGGGTGATCGGACTAAGGAACAAATACAGACCAACTACGCCAGCAAGATCAAGCACCTAAGACTTGAGCCCTCCTTCCCCGAGCCTAATCGAACGAGCCAAGAGCCAAGCCTAACAGAGAATGCACCGACTGTACCGTGAGAGTGGAGAGAATGGACCTACCGAGTGGAGAGAGACGGCACCGAGAGAGAAGAGAGACACAGTACCGACAGAAATGGAAACGAGAGAGAGTGAGAGAAAAATTTTAGGGTTTGATGTGCAAGGGAAAGTATAGAGGGAGATGGAGAAACTGAAATTGCTTTACCGCCAAACCCAAACTCTGCGATTAGGGCTTTTAAAATTATTATATGCGTTTAGGGCATTTAAAATTATATTTAAATGATATTAATTATGTTTTAAATAAATAATTATGTTTTAAATAATTAATTAACCTTTATTTTTACTGTTCATTGTCAAAACACTAGTGTAAATCTAATATTTTGAAAGACTGACTGTTAGATTAGATACCCTACTTATGTAAGTCATACATACCAAAAATCATATTGATCCAACGGTTTGATTTTAAAATATCTCACTAAAAAAATTTGCAATATTTTTAAAAGTATCAAAGTATAATAATTTTTCACATTGATATTTTTAAAAAATTGACCAAAGGATTTATGTGATTTTTGGCATACATGACATACAAAAGCATTAAGTAATATTTAGGGACACTTACCAAACGTGTCCTTAATGTGCAGAAAAGAAGTGTCCCTTTTGACAGTTTTTGTAGTAGTGAGGGTGTAAGGGGAACCTGTCCCAATAGTCTATTTTCTATATATATATATATATATATATATATATATATATATATATATATATTTTCTCCTCAAAGAAAAGAAAAGATTAGGGTCTTAAGAACAGTAGTCTTTTCTTATCATTTAACTAGGTATTTAAAAAACCCTAGTCTTTGCTTACCTTTTTACTAGGGTTTTATAACACACTAGTCTTTTGTTGGTAATAAAAGATTAGTGTTTTATAAAACCCTAGTTAAAAGGTAAACAAAGACTAGGGTTTTATAAAACACTAGTCTTTTGTTGGTAACAAAAGACTAGTGTTTTATAAAACCCTAGTTAAAAGGTAAGCAAAGACTAGGGTCCTATGAATCGTAGTCTTTTCTTACCTTTTGACTAGGGTTTTAAAAAACCCTAGTCGTTTCATACCTTTTAACTAAGGTTTTAAAAAACACTAGTCTTTTGTCTACCAAGTTCCTAGTCGTAGCCCATTATTCTTGTAGTGTTGTGTTTCTATTATGGTAACTCTTTATATTTAGGCTTTAATCTCATTCCCCTCGATGAATTATACACTTGCTCTCTAGTCAAACTTTAGTTATCGGATCCACTCTATTATAATTTGACTTTTTATACTCAATGGATATAACTCCATTTGAGAGCAAATGTTTTACGGTATTATGTCTTTGACATTTATGTCGAGACTTACTGTTATGTATATCATTTTGTGCCCTTCCAATAGATGATTGACTATCACAATAAATACAGATAGTTGGTACAGGTTTTGATCACGTTAGAACATCTTCTAAGAAGTGTCGAAGCCATTCTGCTTCTTCACCAGCTTTATATAAAGCTATAGATTCTGATTCCATTGTAGATTTCGCAATGCACGTTTACTTGGATGACTTCCAAAACATAGTTCCACCTCCAAGAGTGAATACATATCCACTTGTGGATTTTGAGTCCTTTATGTCAGATATTCAATAAATTGAGAGTACTTGTGGACACCCCATTTTTACCAATTGTTTTCTTATGTGTTTTTGCAAATGATTAACTTGAAAAGTTGGTCATCTGGTGGAGAATTGGACTTGTAAAGATCAAATTATCCAAATTATCATTTTGAGAGAAAAATGATAATTCATCATTTCATGCATACATTTGAATTAGAATCAACTCATTTGCATTGCATTTGGTTTTTGTGGTGTCTTAGGATATCTCTATAAATTTTCATGTCATTCTGACATGAGCTCGATAGGTAATTAGGGCTTTTGCGACTTGATGGGCGTTTTCGTACTTTTTCTCGTATAATTTCCAAATGACTTCCGAATTCGAATTGGATTGTTCAATGGAGCTTATATGGATGTGTGGAGTGTATTTAGAGTGTTAATTGAACTTTTGAATGGTTGAGATGGATTCGCCCAAAATTGGTCCTACGAACAAGAATGGGTTAAACCCGAATTTCACTCAAATTAACCATGAATTGGTCATTTTCACCAAAATTAAAGAATTTCAAATATATTTTCAAATATCAATTTCATAATAAAATCATATTTATAGAAGTGGGTTAAGCCTAATTGATCAATTTTACAAAACAGAGAATGGTCATATGACCTATTTTAGCACAACCGGGTCAATTGTCTAGCTTTTTACTAAAACCTTTGACCATGGTCAAGCATTTTTTACTCAAAACCCTTCTAGGAATGTGGAGGATCAAAGCACAGTCGTTTTGGCTTTTAAATCATCCAATTTGGACTGAAAACTAGCAAGATAAGGCAAAAATACCAAAATCCCTCGAAATTATGGAAGATTGGGGAAGACCATACATGGTGACTGTCCAAGCTAGGACGGCCAACCGTCTAGGCTAGGACGGCTAGCCGTCCAGGCTTGAACGGCCACCAGGATGGTCATCCTGATTTTTAGTGTTTTCAAAATTTGGGACTCCCTCACCCATTTTACCCGACTTTGCTCGATTTTTTGGAAATTTTTCAAACATAATTCATTCTAAGGACTGTAAAGAGATTGATCCTTAGCCCTATGATGATTTTGGGATGGATTAATCTCAACCATTCAATGGATTTACCCTAGCATTATAAGTACACTTTGATAAAGTCTTCAAGAGGGGGAGAGAACTTTGATTTGGGAGACTGTTACACCTTGGAGCTGCACTTGGAGCCATAGCCACGAAATTCCAAGGCTTGGGAGATTAAAGGAGATAGCTAGGAGCAAGGAAGAAGAAGGCGAAAGGTAATGATTCATACCCCATCGTGTTCAAAATCTGATTTTGCATTACATAATTAGGAATTGAGTATTTTCGAGTAGTTTAGTTTGTTCATAGAATATATGTCTTAGTTCCCTCTTCTTATATGCATTATTTAGGGTGATATGTGACCTTAAATCATGTATGATAGTTTAGGATTAAAGGTTTTCATGGTCCATGCATTGTTTTGCATATTAGAATAGGATGTGTATGTGTTTTTTTTTTTTTTTTTAATATAGGACAACAGCATATTTGTATGTTAGGAGTATATGAGTTTGGTTAAGTAAATTATTTGTTATGATTTTATGTGTGTGAGCATACTTAGAGTAAGTATTGATATATTTGCATATTGTTGAGATCTTGTGATGATCATTTGATGATCATATGACATTAGTAATTATATAAGTGTGTTAAGGCATACTTTTTGATATGTATTGTGTTTTGAGTCATTATTATCATGCTTTTATGATTATTTAAGCACTTGACATGGATTTGATGGTTTGAATATATGAACTGCGTACGATGGAGCGTGCGAAGGTAAGATCCCCCCTTGTGTTTAGGTTAATTGTTTAAGCATGTCTTAGCGTAGTTTTGATGTTGTTTTACATAGTAATTTAGTCGAGCGTGTTAGCTTATATGTGAGGATTTTATTTATTATTTTGAGTGGATTAATCATGTTAATTAACCTCCACAAAGTAAGGGTTCAAATCTGTCCAGATTTGAACATGGACTTTCATGAGACTTAATTAGCATTTTTAAGCCATGATTTCATGTGCATCTTGTAGATTAAATTCATATATTATGTTAGTATGCATATTAGGTGTTTTGTGTGGTTATTCATTTGATATAAATATGCTTTTTAAGCACTCCAAAGTGGACATTCAAATCTGTCCAGATTTGAATACACACTTTTGAGTGGCTTAATTATCATTTTTAGGCCATATTTATGCTTGTTTCTTTATATTGTCTCATAATATATTCATGTAGGATGCATGCTAGGTCATTGTCATGATTTTTATTATTTTCTTTTGAGGTTTTTAGATTGGTTTAAGGTCCATATTCGAATTTGTCCAGAATTGAAAAGCGATCTTAAATTATTCTAAAAATCATTTTTATGGTCAAATTCAAATTAATAATATGCCTAAGTTCACATAGTTGAGTCAATATGCATTTAGGAGCATATTTCATGCATTGTTAGAATTAATTTCATGCATCTTTGCTTATTTGATTTAAATTTCAGCATGCATTGCTAGTATTTTAGGTTTTTAGATTAATTTAGGGTTAGTTAGAGACCCTAAGATTAGGAAGGTCACTTGACCTTCCCTAGGATTTTCCTTTGTTGTAAGAATTGCATTTAAATTTAAATGTTTCAATGAGTTTAGGAGTCTATCTTTGAGATGGATTTTACAAATGATTTTTATTGAAAATAATTGATTTATTAAATGGTTCCCCCATGAAATGGGAGTCTTTTAAAAGAATTTGTGTTGAAAGTGATTTCTTTAAAAAAGAAATGGTTTTTGGAAAGAAATTCCATGGATGATGATTGATTTAAAATAGAAGTTTAATTGAGGTTAGCTTCTAAAAGATAAGTTCAATCTTTTAAAATTCCAATCGCATTGGAAGTCTTTTAATTATCAAACTATTTTGTAAAAGATTCAAATGGACGAAAACTCTCGAAGATAGAGTCTTAGATAAAGTTGAATACTTTTAAATGATGTAGTTCATTACAATAGGAGAATCCTAGGGTAGACGAACTACGTGGACTTTGATGCTTGCTAGGTAATACTAGTAAGATACGTAGGCGCTAATAGAGCTCAAGTCTGCCCTAGGATGCTAATGGGGTGTCCTAGGTTTTTAGGGTTTGATTGTATAATATTTATTATTATTATTATTATTATTACAGATTATTGCATTTATATTACTATTTTCATTGGTTGATTAGATTATTTAGGATTGTTTGCATTAGGATTTTAAATAGCTCAAATAAATTAGAAGTACTTTAATTAGGGCGAGGTGGGTGCCTACAAGTAAGAACTTGGAACCTTCTCATGTCGTAACCTAGCCCTCGAATCCATCTTTGGTTCGCAGATTGTCTTTTCATTAAATGAAGTTTGTTTTGTTTTATTGAAAATAAAATATTTTAATGGTTTATGTTGGCCCAAATATATACCTCTAGAAGGGGGGTGAATAGTGGTATTGCAAACTTTTCAAAATAATTACCAAATAAAAATTATGGTTCAATTAAATTCAACGGAAGACAATGTTTGAATCACAATAAAGCAATTGATACAATAAGTATATGAATTGCACAACAATTAATATAACAAGTATATGAATTGAAATGCAAGAGAAGAGTTAGAGAGATTCAAAAACAAGGATTAACGTGGTTCGGTCTCCCCCTCAAGAGCCCCGTCTTGAGGATTCCACAATCCACTATGGATCACTCCTTCAAGGTGGAGAAACCTTTACAAGTTGCATTCTTTCAAAGGTGGAAGACACTCACCCACAAGGGTTCTCACAACCCTTACAATCTCACAAGTTTACAAAATGAATAATGGAGTGTACAAAGAATAGCTCCTTCAAGAGTAGATGATGTACAATGATAAAGCTCTCACTAGAATCTCTCAAAGATTAAGAACTAAGTTGGCTTCAAGAGAGAATGATGAATCAAAGTGAATAAATCACACAAGAATGATATAAACTAAGTTTGAGTATGATTGTGTATGATCATTAGTTGATTCAAGACTCATAAAATGAGTATAAATAGGTTCCAAAACATATATGGCCGTTGGGGGTCAAAATATAGCCGTTTGGAGTGTTAAAAACTAGCTGTTATTGAGCAGGGAGTCGATTAGTCGACTAGGCACACTTGATTAGTCGACTATAAGGCTTAAAAATATCTTTGAAAATGTTCCCGGACACGGTTAGTCGACTAGGAAGGGTATGTTAGTCGACTAGGAACTTATATTCCCAAAACAGGCTACTGACTTGCCATTAGTAGACTAATCAGGGGTGATTAGTATACTAGGAAACTGTTAGTCGACTAATCATCAAGGGTTAGTCGACTAACCCCCAAAAATTTTTATATGAAAATTATATATTCAAAAACTAGACTTCTCAAGCTTTCCGTGGCCGCCAAGATCATCCAAAACGGAGTCCGGATGAGAGAGATATGTCCATTTTAAGTTGGAAGTTTTCGTAGGCAAAAATTCAGCATTTCAAAAATATTTTGTCTTTTGAGTCCATAAAGCCCTCTATGAGTTTAAATCAATTTTTGACCAAAATGTGATTTTCCAAAGTTAAAACCTATGGTCTTTAAGTCATAGTCAATTGAGCCAATTAGTTCATCCTATAGAGAGATTTACAATATAAATCCTAAGCACTTTTACACAAGAATAAAAGCAAGATCTTCATAAAGGATCTTCAACACTTGTGCTTGGCTTGTGCTTGGCTTCAAATGAATTGTATCAATGCAATGGCTCTCTTCATGGTCCTTAGTGAATATACAATATATGCATATCCACATAAGGTTCAATGTAGTGCATGAGTTTTATCTTCATGATGGCTTGAGCCTTCTTCATTGACAACTTGAATCCTATTCTTATAAACACATATACCAAAATGGATATACAAGAACTATAGGATAATGTCAATCAATCAATAAGGTTAGCCAAACAAACATTAAATAAGTATGACAATGTTAATCAAGTAACTAATATGACATTGTCAAACAATAAACATTCATTCAAAAATGTTTGGCATTAAACACGAATGAACATCAAAATATTCATATGCAATATAACAATATTCTCATGTGCAATACAATAATGTATTTATATACACATGATAGATCAAAACACAATGTTTGTTATCATCAAAATCATTTAACAAATATGGGAGGAAGCCATAAGGCTAACAGTTTCTTTATTCCTAAAAAATAAGGTGGCGACTCCTTTATTTTCTAAAAATCCCAAATCACGCGTAGTGATGATGTGGACAAAGCAAAAGTACAACCCGACAAAAAGCTGGTTCACAGTACTCTAGTTGAGATATAGCTTCACCCTTATTTTTCGACAAATGTAGATTTATATCTACCGGTGTCCTTACAGGATTACAATCAAATTGATTAAATTTATTCAGTATTTTCCTAATATAATGAGATTGAGATAATACTAGTTCATTAGATATTATAGAAAATTGAATTCCTAAAATAACATCTGCAACACTGATCACTCCAACCAAGGGAGGTTATTCCATGTTAACCATCAAGATTAAAAATTTATAAAGAACATGCGCTTGTATTCTCAATTTGTTGGAAAAGTGATTTGTGCATAGGTATCAATCCACTAGAACTAAAGGCTGAGTTATGAGAAATTAAAGTGAGTTTGATTTTAGTTAAGGAAATAATCTTTGATTTGAGAAGTGGTTGTTTAAACTAAAGAGTATAAAACTAATAATAAAAAGCCTTGGGTTTCGAATCCACTTAACTCGCATCAATCGCATTCATAAGTTTGATTAGGGTTCATGCATATCCATGGTAATAAGGATCTAGACTACAAGAATAAACCATTAATAATAATCATGCATATATGAATCAAGCATGGATCATCCCTTTAAGGCATGGACTATCAAACGAGAATGCACAAATGCACAATCCATCCAAGTAGGGTATGAACCATCTTATTTCACATACACACATTCGATAAGCACCTTTGCACAACAACCATAATTGAAATCACAGAAAACAACTATATTGATGAATAAAATCATTTACAACCGAGTTGCATGAAAGCAACGTTCTCAAAGTTGTACAATCACAATTAATATCTAATAAAACCCAAAAACAAACTTACGAATACAAAAGAATGAAGAGAAGCTTCATCTATACCCAAGAAAGAAACCTAGCCGCTCATGGTTGGGGTATAATCACCGTTTCCGCAGTCCTTCCAAGCACAAGCTAAGAATCCCAAGAGAGAAGAGAGGGAATGGAGAGAGAAGAGAGAAAAGAGTCTAGCCTAGGTTCAGCCCCCCAAATAAACCTAAAAAAAATGTATTTATATTGTATCACTACTACAAAAACCCTCATTCACGACACTCAAAAAGTATCATTATTTTGGATTCACGACACTTTGGAAAGTGTCATCTATCGCACTGTCGTGAAAATTTTTACGACACTTTTGGAAGTGTCGTAAAACTTCAACCTTGCACGACACTTAAAAAGTGTCGTTAACAATTTATATAGGCACGACACTTTATGAAGTGTCGTAAGAGATCATACTTGCACGACACTTATAAAGTGTCGTTAATTGGCATGACACTTTATGAAGTATCATTATAAAGTGTCTTAGAACATCACTTTTAAAAGTGTTGTAAAACTTTAGACATATAATGACACTTTATAAGTGTCGTTAAATTAGTCAGTATTTAATTTTTTTTTTTACACCTGTTATTTTGTCTCCACTTGCAGTAACTTGTATTCACCTGTTTTCACATATAAAATTATATTCATAACATCTCATACCACCATTACACATACATAAAAGAGAATTGCAAATTAAATACGGTGGACTTTATTATCAACATATATCCAAAGTGCATGTTTGCCTCAAATTAACATATCCAAAGTACATGCTTACCGAGTATAAAATTTTTGTATCAAAAAATGAAAAATAGATGGTTGTATTACATCCAAAGCATTCTCATGAGCAAATGACAATAAAAGTATAGCTTCCAAAACTCGTTTGCAAGTCTTCGACACGTAAAATGTAGCTTCATGTTGTTTTTGATTAGCTTCGTATGCTCTAGGATCCTCTGAGAAAAATATACATATACAAATTTTAGTAATTATATATAACTCTATATTGCACCTGTGTTGATAATGTAAAATATCGAAGTATATATGGACAGTACATGTAAATGATAAGCCACAACAAACCTCGGGAATTGAAGTATATCGAAGTATATATGGACAGTACATGTAAATAAAAACTTAACTGCTTTATGAGGAAAAATAAGTTGAAAGAGTACTCAACCTATGGGTAAAGTTAAGGCCTAGGCCTAGCTAAGTGTTGTACCACAAAAAAAGGAAATAAACAAAAAACGTTTTTAAAATTGACAATATGGAGGATGCTATATGGCATTACCTAGTTAGACTCTCTCTCTCTCTCTCTATCCCTCTCTTTCTGAGATGATTAATTGCTTGCAACCAAAATACCAAACACCATGTGGCAGTGAAATAAGCCCCTCCCATTAATCTCTTAGACTATATTTCATTTTCTTTCATTAATTCACAACCTAGCTTCTCACTTGATCTCTTAAATAGAAGAACAAAGGAGAAAGTGTCAAAGAATTGAACTCCATATATAAGGTGTGTTTAGCATATTCATACTAACAACTGCAACATACCCTTTCCTTAATTTGGTTTTACAAAATGGTAAGACCAATTATAAAAAAAAAAAAAAAAGGCAAAACTAGTAGAAATTATTTGATGTGCTAGTTATATAAGGTGTCTTCATCATGTATATGTGAAAAGCTAATGCAAACATACCCTAAGCGTCTAATTAGTGTTAAATAACTAAAAAGCAAAAATATTATCAATGCTTTTAGATGGTTTAACATATTTTCTTTTTCAACCCGAGCATTGTTCGGGGTTTATACTAGTTTCTATAAAGAGAAAAACAGAAAACAAACAAACCCAAGTGGGTCTACATCCAACCTTCTCCCCCGAGACTACAATATTTCCAGTGATCCCAACAAATTAACTCCATCAAATCAAAACAATGCTTATCAAATCAAATACACTTTAAATGAAATGGTATTATATATATATATATATATATATATATATACCATTTCATTTAAACAATATTCAAATGCTAATATAAACAATAAAAACAATTGATAATTGAAAGAATTCAAAAAAGTTTCATATATTGATAAATAAAAAACTTACAAAGTTATATGGATAGTTGGATAGACGAACTCCAAGATAAGAGAGAAAGGGTTACAATCTCTGATAGAAGGGGTTCGGAGAAGTTTACAAGTTGGGAGAAGGGGTAAGTAAACTCTGATTTCCAAATGCAATTTATTCTCCTTAAATAAGAAGAGAAGAGACATCTAAAAGTTGGAGGTAATCATGCTTTCACATGACTACAGTTCTGGATGTTGGTCACATGATCGACTCTTGAGTTCTTTTTTACATCTTTTACTGCTATAGTAATGACTTTTTACTATAGCAATAATAGTTTCTTGTCATGGAGTGTCACGCGTGACTCCTTTCGGCGCTTGACGAGTTGAAAGTACCGAGTAGAGACAAATCCACTTTCGGTGCAGAGGTAAAAATATTTTACCCTGTATGGAGGCAAATCCACTATTAGGGAAATACAATATCTAGTTGTCTAAGTAATCTGAAGGCCTAAAATCATCATCATCATTAAGGCCAAGTTCTGCTGTTGATTCTGTTGAGTCTTCTTAGTTATTGTCATCTTCTATTTCTGAAAGGGCTGCAAGAAGTTGATTCTTCAAATCTTTTTTAGAAGTTGTAGAAGAAGTTGCAAGTTGATGCATAATCTTGTTTTTGTCCAAAAGAACCTTAGCAGCATCAGCTGATCCTGAGCTACAAATAGTTGGGTGCTGTTTGAACCAGTTCTGAATCTTTTCTGGCTGGATATGATCTGTATGAGATCCAACCCACCATTTGACTGAAAAATTCTAACCAAGCGAGGAGTACGATCATCTGGAACAAGATCATACTTCCAATACATGGTCCATGCTAAACTAAAATGTCCAAAATATAATAACATTTTAGAATAGTTAAGTTGAAGAGTTGGAGGACGAATTTTTTCTTGAAAGATCTGATATCCTTCAAGAACTTTGGAAGGGAGGATATCTGGTAAAGGACCAATTAAATTCCACCAATCCAAGAACCAGTTGGGGACATTAAGTTTAAAACTTCTATCAAAGAAAATCATCCATGTATGACGATAACTTTGATTCTGGTAATAAAAAGCATTATACCAAGCAAGTTGATAATCAAGATAGTTGAAAAAGGATAGTTGAAAAGTTACTGAGAATTTTCTTGGTTTGAAAGGATCTTGATTCCAATCAGAGAGAGAAAGAATCCGAAGGATCCTACAAGTTGAATGAGTTATGACACTAGTATCATTTTTATCAAAATGGTGTTTGGACACCGCTGATTTAGTGTCAACCAAAATGAATTCAAAGAATTTTTGTGTTTTATCAAAATCGCAAGTGTAAAACTTGAATTTCTTTGAAAAGAGTTTATTTGAAATTTCTATTGCTCCCATTCCTGCAAATTCTTTTTCCATTGGAGCAATATCTAGTTGCTCAGTTTTTTGAAAATATTTTGATTTGGGAGGAGGTGCAATATCAAATTGCTCAGTTTTTTGAAGAGTTCTTGGGACGGGATTGGCAGTTGCCATTACCTGTTTTGAAGTTGAAGAAGTTGGTTCAGCAAATGTTTGATTTTTTACAATTGCTGATGATGTACCTTGGTCCTTTGAAAGGGCTAGGTATTGTTCTGGAGAATATTGTTTATAGGCTATGCTTTGATTAGCCCATCGTTCTGGAGTGTTAAAAGGACACAGTTCTTCTTCTTCGGCAATGTCTGCCCAAGATTTCTTTTTTCCTAAAACTATTTGGGAATATTAGTCTGGAGTTGTTGTGAGGGCTAATGATCCCTCTGAGTTTATTTTCTAGGGTTTTGGTGGTGCAACTGGCTTGCCACCACCTCTTCCTCTAGGAGGCATTAGAACGATCTCCCTAGAGGAATTCTCTAGTTAAGAAGTCTGGAACAGAGTTCGTTTCTCCCTTAATATAATCTATTTCAAAATAAAAAATATATAATATTGCTTGCCATCGGGCAAAAATATGTTTTGATGCCAAATTTTTTACATCTTTTTGTAAAACTGATTTAGCCGCCTGGCAATCAACACGGACTAAAAAATTTTTATTCAAAATATCACTTTGAAATTTTGTAATGCAAAGAACAATAGACAAAATTTCTTGTTTAATGGTTGAATAGTTCTGTTGTGCTGGGTTCCAAGTTCCTGAATGATAACTAACAATTTTTTCCTTATCATTATCTTTCTGTAATAAGATACCTCCAAATCATATGCCTGAGGCATCAGTTTGAACTATCTTAAAGGCTTTAGGATCAGTTATGTTAAGACACTTGAGCCTAGGAGCCTGTTGCTTAATAGTTCTGACAAGTTTAGTGTGTTCCTCTATCCAGGCTGGTGGGTCTTTTTTCAACCTTTTTCTAAGAGGAGCACAAAGTTGACTAAGATTTGGGAAGAAGTCTGAAATATAATTCAAACATCCCAAGAACCTTTGAAGTTGAGTTTTATCTTTGATAGTGTCAGAAAATTTATTGACAAAATCAATTGATCTGTCAATAGGGAGAATGGTTCCATGATGGATATTAAATCCTAGGAATCTAATCTTAGTTTTAAAAAGTTCTATTTTCTTGGCGGATAAAACCAACCCTCTGTTCTTGATGACATGAAAGAAATATTGAGATGTTTTCAATGTTGTTCAATAGAGTTAGAAAATACTAGAACATCATCAATATAAACAATTGTAAAGTTAATATATGGAGTGAATATATCATTCATAATGTTTTGGAATTCTGATGGAGCATTTTTTAAACCAAACGGCATTACATTCCATTCAAAATGCCCAAATGGAACATTGAATGTTGTTTTGTATTTATCATCATCATGAACTTGAATCTGCCAAAACCCATATTTCATGTCAAATTTTGAAAATACTTTTGCGTTGGAAAGTCTTTGAATTAAGTCTTGCTTGTATGGTAATGGGTACCTAATCCATTGCAATATATCATTAAGGGGCTTGTAATTAATTACAAGTCTAGGTACACCTCTTTCAAGTTCAGATGCTTTTTGAACATAAAAAGCTGCACAACTCCAAGGAGATTTACTTGGCCTGATAAGCTTTTTACTGAGTAGATCTTTGATTTCCTCAATACAGTGTTTTAAAAGTTCATTTTTCATTTGAATAGGTCTAGCTTTAGTTGGTATGTTAGTTTCCTGAAAGTCTTTAATATAAGGTAAAATAACAATGTGTTTGTTTCTTTCCCAAAAAGCATTAGGATGATCATAATAAACTTCTGCTTCTAATTTCTTTTGGAATGAAACAATCTGTTGTTGGATAATTCTATGATTTAATTGTTCTTCAACTTTTCTACGAGCAATTTCTTTTTTTAAAAAGAATTATTGATTGGTTCTTCTTTCTATTACGTTAAGTTCTGGAAAGATTGATAAAGTTTTTAAAAGATTTAAATCTTTTAACTGTGGAGGGCTAATGAATTGGAAAACAATTTTTTTATCATTAAAATTAGCCTGTATGCCTTTATTATCAACCTGGAATGGTTGAATTAAGTTAAGAAATGAAGTTCCTAAGATTACATTTTGCCCAATGTCTTTAACAAGTAAAAATGGTGTTTTAAGACAGACCCCACCATTGCAAACATGTGCATTAGTAAGTTTATAGTTAATATGAAGTTTATTACCATTTGCAGCATTCAATCTTTCTTTTGTAGTCTCAAAGTATTTAATAGGAACCAATCCTTCTTGAATACAATTGAGATCAGCACCAGAATCAATCAATGTTATTGTATCAATTTCATATTCATTGTTAATTATAATAGTTAACCTAACATGTCATTTCTGATAATTAATTCTAGTTAATAAGTGAAGATAAGGATCTTTTTCAGTTTCTGGAATTTCAGAGTCTGAACCTTCAGAATCTGATCCTGAATCCTCAATATCCTTAATTTCATCTGTTGGTGATGGTAAAGCTTTTTCGGTGGAAGAAGAAGCTCTATCCTTTTGATTATGTAAAAGTAGTCTTGTAACTTTTATTTTTAAATCACTAATGTCTTTTTCACTATTATTTTTTAGCTCTTTTTACCCTTTTTTGAAGTTGTATACATTCTTGTTGAAGGTCTTTTATAGTAACATTTTATCCTGTTTTTCAGGTTTAAACCTATCGAAAATTTCTTTTAAATCATAAGAGTTTTTACTAGTTTGTGGTTGTTTATGATTTTGTTCTAGATCTTTTTTCAATCTAATAAGAAATTTTTTTCGTTTATCTAGGTCTTTAATCTCATCAACAAAATCGATGAGAATATCCCGTTCCTTGGTGAGCGTATTAATACATTTACTGTTTTCTTTAATTCCTACTTCAGATTCTTCAGGATTTTCATCCTCATCAGCTGAAGAATATATTTCATCGATTTGAAGTCCTTCTTCCTCTACTTCAGATTCTTTTGTGTAAAGTAAGAGACTTGAGAGTTGTTGTTTTAATTTATCTGAAATATCAAGTTCATTAATTTTTTGTTTTGTGGGGCATTGTCTTGAATAGTGGCCAATTTTTCCACATTTAAAACAAGGTCCAGCAGGTTTCTTAGAAGAGTTATCATTAGCTTTGCTAGATGATGGCTGTAACCATTTATCCATAAAGTTTTGACCAAGTTTTCTATTCTTAGTATTTCTTCTATGGAAAGGTTTTTTAGAAGTTGAAGGTGAAGTTGTATTATTATTACTTTTAACACTTCTTTTCTTGGCCCTTTTCTCTTTCTTTTTAGCCTTTGTGGAAGGTGCTAAAGATTGAGAAGAGAAACCAAATTGTTCACAGAAAGAACCTATTTCTTTCTTTCTTTCTTTTCGATATTTCTTTTCTTGTTGTCTGAGTTTATAATCAGTACATCTAGCAATTCCTTCAGCTTGGATTGTGCTGATTAAATCACTATATGTAAGATCATCATATAAAATAGTTCCATTATTTTGTTCTCTCAATTTTGTTCTAACTTTGTCTCTAAAATGAGTTGGAAGACCTGCTAGAAACTTTTCTTTCCAAAAAAGTTGACTACAATCTTCTCTCATCATTACCTTTGTGAGGAAGATATCTTTATACCAGCGAAAGTCTTTAAGCTTAGGACATTTTAAGTTGGAAAAAAGATAAGAATCTTTGTCTTTAAGTTTAGAAGGATCTCCAATAAAATGTTTGGTTATGGCGAAGATTAAGGTTGCAACTGCATCCTGTATATCTTCTCCATCCTCATTTTTAATGGAAATACCTAATCGATCAATTTTGACAACGTTTAAGATAGTGTCAAGTTTTGTTTGATTGAGATAATGATCCCACCAACTTTTCAGTTGACCAGTAAATCCAGATACTAATGCTTGAGCAATAGTATGATCAGTTGTGTCTGGATTTTTGGTTCTGTAAGCAGTGCAAACCATTGTCATTTCTTGCAGAGTGTTAATAATATGGTATTCTATTTTATTATCTATGTTCCATTCATAGATAATCCCTCCTTGATATGAGGCTTGATGGAAAGATCCTCTTTCTTCCATAGCCATATCAGGAAAGGTGATCCTAGGATAAAAACTTCTTAAAGGTAGGGTGTGATGAATTTTATTAATTTCCATTTGGTTATCTTCTGGAAGAAATCCTTCTTTATCATAATCAGTTTCATCATAAGTTTTATCCAAAACTGCAATAGTTTTGTCTCTAGAAGGTTGAGATGTATCTGGTACAACCGGACCCCTCTCAAGAACTTCTTCAATATTCTTTAGTTTATTATCAATTATCTTGAAGATATCTTTTGATAATTCTTTATTAGCTTTTCTAGGAATTTCATGAGGTCTAAACAAAGGAGTATCATCAGCCTTTGTAGGTTGATGGACTTCTTTCTGAACTAAGTTCTCAACCCTTGAGAGTTGTTCTCCTATAGTTACAAGATGTTGATTTGTGAAATTGTTTTGTTTTAAAACCTTAGTTATTTCCTTATTGTCTGATACTTTCTTATAAAGGGAAGCTGTAACAGTAGTTCCTCTTATAGGAATCTCAAATTGTTCAAGGGGGGATGAACAGATTCCTTGAAAGTATTAGGAGATAATTGCCAAGTTTTAGTAGTTTTATTAATGACATTTAATTCTTTATTATCTTCATGAATTTCAAGCCATTTAAAGAAACTTATTTGAATTTTATGGACATTCATAATCATAATAAAGTTCTCTAATTAGCTCAGTTTCCTCTTTGCTATATTTCTTGAAATAGGCTTTCCTAAGTTTTCGATTTTCCTTACTTGAAAAATCATCGTTTAAAAGTTTCTTATTAATCTCGAAATCTTTTTCTAAGACATAAAGTTGAGGGTCATTGACTTGTGAATATGTCGGAGACATATTTTCACTGTCATTGTCATTAGTTTTATTATCTTGTTCTGAAGGAGTGGTAGTATAATAAGGTTGTGGAATACTTGAATTTCTAACTCCAGTTAAATCTGGAATTGTTTGTTCAAATATTCTAGATGGGATAGAAGATGTAGAGGACCTAGCATCTTCTAAAGGTAACTTATTATTATTAGGAGGAAGTCGGAAGGAACTTCCAATGTTTCTGCAAGCAAAGCTGATTCCAACACTTCCATCTTCATATTCTACCATTCTTCGAATTCTAGAAGTTGTGACTTCAGGTTGTTTAGGTAGAGGAAGTATTTTTGGAAATTTCCATTCTTGTGGGAATGTTTGTTCATCCCAACGAATCTTCTTAGGAGTAATTAGTTCACCATGCTCAGTTCTATTAGTTTGTAATAAAAGGGTTTCGCCTCTAGATAAAAGAGTTTTAGCTCTAGGATCTAAAAAGGTGGTGAAAACCTTATATCTAATTCTAGAAAGCAAGATGATAGGACGAGATCCCATCATGGTTTCAGTGTTGTAAACCTGTAAGTTTAGTGTGAGAACATGCATAATATTCTCATAATTAAGACTTACACTAAAGTTTGGGAAACAGTTGAAATAAACAGGTCCATCATGAAAATCGGCTTCAATTCCTCCTAACATAGATTTTTCAAAGTTAAGCAGTCTGCAGTCTCTTAATGCCATAATTATGGACATGTTGAGACCTTCCCTAAGTAAGGGTTTCACTGCTACTTGAACTAATCCTAGATGGAGAAATTTAAAGTTTTCCTGTTTATATCTTTATATGGATTCTCTGTCAAACAGTTGAATAGTTTCGAACTCATTTATGAGTTCAACAGTTTTCTCTTCAATTTTGATATTTAGATCGAAAAAGTACTCAAAGGTACCCCGATGATAAATATCTCGGCTTGGTACTTTAGGAATTTTCCAGTTATCAAAGTTTGCATTATCCATATTAATATTTGTCTCTTGCTTATTAACAGTTTCTTTTTCTTTTCCTTTTCGGGAGGACGATGAAGCCTTCGACAGAGTTCATGAAAGGAAACTCATGTCGGCTGTAACCCTAGGATTGCCTACTTCGGTGATCTACCCTAGGTACCTAAGGTCTGCCTCACTGCCCTACTTACTCTCCGTCTGCTGGGCTTACCGTCGGCGATCTGACTCTAAGCTACAGTCAACCCATGCTTCCACTCACTCCCTATGGCTCTGATACCATTGTTACCCAGAATGAGATGCAGAAAATGAAACAGTTGATAAACAATATTCAAATGCTAATATAAACAATAAAATCAATTGATAATTGAAAGAATTCAAAAAAGTTTCATATATTGATAAATAAAAAACTTACAAAGTTATATGGATACTTGGATAGGCGAACTCCAAGATAAGAGAGAAAGGGTTACAATCTCTGATAGAAGGGGTTCGGAGAAGTTTACAAGTTAATTGGGAGAAGGGGTAAGTAAACTCTGAGTTTTCAATGCAATCTATTCTCCTTAAATAAGAAGAGAAGAGGCATCCAATAGTTGGAGGTAATCATGCTTTCACATGGCTACAGTTCTGGATGTCGGTCACATGATCGACTGTTGAGTTACTTTTGACTTTCATTACTGCTACAGTGTCAAATAGTGACAACTTTTTACTGTAGCAATAATAGTTTATTGTCATGAAATGTCACGCGTGACTCCTTTCGGCGCCTGACGAGTTGAAATAACCGAATGGAGACAAATCCACTTTCGGTGCAGTGTTAAAATATTTTTACCTGTATGGAGACAGATCCACTACCAGGAAAAATACAGTATCTAGTTATCTAAGTAATCTGAAGGCCTAAAATCCTCATCATCATTAAGGCCAAGTTCTGCTGTTGATTCTGTTGAGCCATCTGAGTTATTGTCATCTTCTATTTCTGAAAGGGCTGCAAGAAGTTGATTCTTCAAATCCTTTTTAGAAGTTGTAGAAGAGGTTGCAAGTTGATGCATAATTTTGTTTTTGTCCAAAAGAACCTTAGCAGCATCAGCAGATCCTGAGCTACAAATTGTTGGGTAATGTTTGAACCAGTTCTGAATTCTTTCTGGCAGAATATGATCTGTATGAGATCCATCCCACCATTTAACTGAAAAAGTTCTAACCAAGCGAGGAGTACGATCATCTGGAACAAGATTATACTTCCAATACATGGTCCATGCTAAACTAAAATGTCCAAAATATAATAACATTTTAGGATAGTTAAGTTGAAGAGTTGGATGACGAATTTTTTCTTGAAAGATCTTATATCCTTCAAGAACCTTGGAAGGGAAGATATCTGGTAAAGGACCAATTAAATCCCACCAATCCAAGAACCAGTTGGGGACATCAAGTTTAAAGCTTCTATAAAAGAAAATCATCCATGTATGACGATAACTTTGATTCTGGTAATAAAAAGCATTATACCAAGCAAGTTGATAATCAAGATAGTTGAAAAAGGATGGTTGAAAAGTTACTGAGAATTTTCTTGGTTTGAAAGGATCTTGATTCCAATAAGAGAGAGAAAGAATCCGAAGAATCCTACAAGTTGAATGAGTTATGACACTAGTATCATTTTTATCAAAATGGTGTTTGGACACCGCTGATTTAGTGTCAACCAAAATGAATTCAAAGAATTTTTGTGTTTTATCAAAATCGCAAGTGTAAAACTGGAATTTCTTTGAAAAGAGTTTATTTGCAATTTCTATTGGTCCCATTCCTGCAAATTCTTTTTCCATTGGAGCAATATCTAGTTGCTCAGTTTTTTGAAAATATTTTGATTTGGGAGGAGGTGCAATATCAAATTGCTCAGTTTTTTGAAGAGCTCTTGAGACGGGACTGGCAGTTGCCATTACCTGTTTTGAAGTTGAAGAAGTTGGTTCAGCAAATGTTTGATTTTTCACAATTGCTGATGATGTACCTTGGTCCTTTGAAAGGGCTAGGTATTGTTCTGGAGAATATTGTTTATAGGCTATGCTTTGATTAGCCCATCGTTCTGGAGTGTTAAGAGGACACAGTTCTTCTTCTTCGGCAATGTCTGCCCATGATTTCTTTTTTCCTGGAACTATTTGGGAATAGTAGTCTGGAGTTGTTGTGAGGGCTAATGATCCCTCTGAGTTTATTTTCCACCACCACCTCTTCCTCTAGGAGGCATTAGAACGATCTCCCTGAAGGAATTCTCTAGTTAGAAAGTTTGGAACTGAGTTCGTATCTCCCTTAATATATTTTATTTCAAAATCAAAAATAGATAATATTGCTTGCCATCGAGCAAAAATATGTTTTGATGCCAAATTTTTTACATCTTTTTGTAAAACTGATTTAGCCTCCTGGCAATCAACACGGACTAAAAACTTTTTATTCAAAATATCACTTTGAAATTTTGTAATGCAAAGGACAATAGACAAAATTTCTTGTTTAATAGTTAAATAGTTTGGTTGTGCTGGATTCCAAGTTCCTGAATGATAACGAACAATTTTTTCTTTATCATTTTCTTTTTCTAATAAAATACCTCCAAATCCTATACCCGAGGCATCAGTTTGAACTATCTTAAAGGCTTTGGGATCAGCTATGCTAAGACATTTAAGCCTAGGAGCTTGTTGTTTAATAGTTCTGACAAGTTTGGAGTGTTCCTCTGTCTAGGCTGGTGGGTCTTTTTTCAACCTTTTTCTAAGAGGAGCACAGAGTTGGCTAAGGTTTGGGAAGAAGTCTGAAATGTAATTCAAACATCCCAAGAACCTTTGAAGTTGAGTTTTATCTTTAATAATGTCAGGAAATTTATTGACAAAATCAATTGATTTGTCAATAGGAAGAATAGTTCCATGATGGATGTTATATCATAGGAATCTAATCTTATTTTTAAAAAGTTCTATTTTCTTAGCGGATAAAACTAACCCTTTGTTCTTGATGACATGAAAGAAAATATTGAGATGTTTACAGTGTTGTTCAATAGAATTAGAATATACTAGAACAACATCAATATAAACAATTGTGAAGTTGATATAAGGAGTGAAGATATCGTTCATAATATTTTGAAATTTTGATGGTGCATTTTTTAAGCCAAACGGCATTACATTCCATTCAAAATGCCCAAATGGAACTGTGAATGCTGTTTTGTATTTATCTTCTTCATGAACCTGGATTTGCCAAAACCCTGATTTCATGTCAAATTTTGAAAATATTTTTGCATTAGAAAGTCTTTGGATTAAATCTTGTTTGTATGGCAATGGGTACCTAATCCATTGCAGTACATCATTAAGGGGCTTGTAATTAATTACAAGTCTAGGTACACATCTTTCAAGTTGAGATGCTTTTTGAACATAAAAAGCTGTACAGCTCCAAGGAGATTTACTTGGCCTAGCTTCTTTTTCAAAAGATCTTTGATTTCCTCAATACAGTGTTTTAAGAGTTCATCTTTCATTTGGATAGGTCTGGCCTTAGTTGGTATGTTAGTTTCCTGAAAATCTTTAATATAAGGTAATTTAACAATATGTTTGTCTCTTCCCCAAAAAGCATTAGGATGATCAGAACAAACTTCTGCTTCAAGTTTCTTTTGAAATGAGACAATCTCTTGTTGGACAATTCTGTGATTTAATTGTTCTTCAATTTTTCTATGAGCAATTTCCTTTTTGAAGAAGAATAATTGATTGGTTCTTCTTTCTATTACGTTTAGTTCTGGAAAGATTGATAAATTTTTTAAAAGATTTAAATCTTTTAACTGTGGAGGGCTAATAAATTGTAAAACAATTTGTTTATCCTTAAAATTAGCCTTTATGCCTTTATTATTAACCTGGAACGGTTGAATTAAGTTTAGAAATGGAGTTCCTAAGATTACATTTTGCCCAATGTCTTTAACAAGTAAAAAGGGTGTTTTACAGACTCCACCATTGCAGACATGTGCATTAGTAAGTTTATAATTAATTTGAAGTTTATTTCCATTTGCAGCATTTAATCTTTCTTTTGTAGTCTCAAAGTATTTAATAGGAATCAGTCCTTCTTTAATACAATTGAGATCAGCACCAGAATCAATTAATGCAATTGTATCAATTTCTTATTCTTTGTTAATTATAATAGTTAGTCTAACATGCCATTTCTGATAATTAATTCTAGTTAATAAGTGAAGATAAGGATCTTTTTCAGCTTCTAGAATTTCAGAGTCTGATCCTTCAGATTCTGATCCTGAATCATTAATATCCTTAATTTCATTTGTTGGTGATGGTAAAGCTTTTTCTGTGGAAGAAGAAGCTCTATCCTTTTGATTATGTAAAAGTAGTCTGGCAACTTTTATTTTTAAATCACTAATGTCCTTTTCACTATTATTTTTTAATTCTTTTAGTCCTTTTCGAAGTTGTATACATTCTTGTTGAAGGTCTTTTATAGTAACATTTTTATCTTGTTTTTCAGGTTTAAACCTATCAAAAATTTCTTTTAAATCATAAGAATTTTTACTAGACTGTGGTTGTTTATGTTTTTGTTCAAGATCTTTCTTTATTCTAATAAGAAATTCTTTTCGTTTATCTAAGTCTTTAATCTCATTAATAAAATCAATGAGAATATCTTGTTCCTTGGTGAGCGTGTTAATACATTTACAGTTTTCTTTAATTCCTGCTTCAGATTCTTCAGGATTTTCATCCCCATCAGCTGAAGAATATATTTCATCAATTTGAAGTCCTTCTTCCTCTACATCAGATTCTTTTGTGTAAAGTAAGAGACTTGAGAGTTGTTGTTTTAATTTATCTGAAATATCAAGTTCATTAATTTTTTGTTTCATGGGACATTGTCTTGAATAGTGGCCTACTCTTCCACATTTAAAACAAAGTCCAGCAGGTTTCTTAGAAGAATTATCATTAGTTTTGCTGGATGATGGTTGTAGCCATTTATCCATAAAGTTTTGACCAGGTTTTTTATTCTTAGTATTTCTTCTATGAAAAGGTTTTTTAGAAGTTGAAGGTGAAGTTGTATTATTATTACTTTTAACACTTCGTTTCTTGGCCTTTTTCTCTTTCTTTTTATCCTTTGTGGAAGGGGCTAAAGATTGAGAAGAGAAACCAAATTGTTCACAGAAAGAACCCATTTCTTTATTTCAGACCATTGTCATCTCTTGCAAAGTGTTAATAATATGATATTCTGTTTTATTATCTATGTTCCATTCATAGATAATCCCTCCTTGATACGAGGCTTGATGGAATGATCCTCTTTCTTCCATAGCCATATCAGGAAAGGTGATTCTAGGATAAAAACTTCTTAAAGGTTGGGTGTGATGAATTTTGTTAATTTCCATTTAGTTTTCTTCTGGAAGAAATCCTTCTTTATCAGAATCAGTTTCATCATAAGTTTTGTCTAAGACTGCAATAGTTTTATCTTTAGAAGGCTGAGGTGTATCAGGAACAACTGAACCCCTAATCATTTCTTCAATATTTTTTAATTTGTTATCAATTATCTTGTAAATGTCTCTTGATAATTCTTTGTTGGCTTTCTTAGGAATTTCATGGGGCCTAAACAAAGGAGTATCATCAGCCTTTGTAGCTTGAGAGACTTCTTTCTGAACTAGGTTTTCAACTCGGGAAAGTTGCTCACCTATATTAACAAGATGCTGATTTGTGAAGTTATTTTGTTCAAAAATCTTAGTTATTTCCTTGTTATCTGATACTTTCTTGTAAGGGGAAGCTATAACTGTAGTTCCTCTTATAGGAATCTCAAATTGTTCAGATGGTGGATGAACAGATTCTTTGAAAGTATTTGGAGAAACTTGCCATGTTTTAGTAGTTTTAGTAATAACATTTAATTCTTTGTTATCTTCATGAATTTCAAGCCATTTGAAGAAACTTATTTGAATTTTATGGGCATTCATAAAATCATAATAAAGTTCTCTAATTAGCTCAGTTTCCTATTTGCTATATTTCTTGAAATAAGCTTTTCTAAGTTTTTGATTTTTCTTACTCAAAAAATCATCATTTAAAAGTTTCTTATTAATTTCAAAATCTTTTTCTAAAATATAGAGTTGAGGATCATTGACTTGTGAATATGTCGGAGACATATTTTCACTATCATTGTCATTAGTTTTGTTATCCTGTTCGGAAGGAGTGGTAGTATAATAAGATTGTGAAATACTTGAATTTCTAACTCCAGTTAGATCTGGAATTGTTTGTTCAAATATTTTAGTTGGGATAGAGGATGTAGAGGATCTAGTATCATCTAAAGGTACCTTATTATTATTAGGAGGAAGTCTGAAGGAACTTCCAATGTTCCTTCGAGCAAAGCTGATTCCGACACTTCCATCCTCATATTCTACCATTCTTCTAATTCTAGAAGTTGTGATTTCAGGTTGTTTAGGTGGAGGAAGAATCTTTGGAAATTTCCATTCTTTTGGGAATGTTAATTTATCCCAACAAATCTTCTTAGGAGTAATAAGTTCACCATGTCCAGTTCTATTAGTTTGTAATAAAAGGGTTTCGCCTCTAGATGAAAGAGTTTTGGCTCTAGGATCTAAAAAGGTGGTGAAAACCTTATATCTAATTCTGGAAAGCAAGATGATAGGACGAGATCCCATCATAGTTTCAGTGTTGTAAACTTGTAAGTTTAGTGTGAGAACATGCATAATATTCTCATCATTGAGACTTACACTAAAGTTTGGGAAACAGTTGAAATAAACAGGTCCATCATGAAGACCAGCTTCAATTCCTCCTGACATAGATTTTTCAAAGTTAAGCAGTCTACAGTCTCTTAATGCCATAATTATGGACATGTTGAGACCTTCCCTAAGCAAGGGCTTTACTGCAACTTGAACTAATCCTAGATGGAGAAACTTAAAGTTTTCCTGTTTATATCTTTCAATGGATTCTCTGTCAAACAATTGAATAGTTTCGAACTCATTTCTGAGTTCAACAATTTTTTCCTCAGTTTTGATATTTAGATCGGAAAAGTACTCAAAAGTATCCCGATGATAAATATCTCGGCCTGGTACTTTAGGAATTTTCCAGTTATCAAAGTTTGCATTATCCATATTAATATTTGTCTCTTGCTTATTAACAGTTTCCTTTTCTTTTCCCTTTCGGGAGGACGATGATGCCTTCGACAGAGTTCGTGAAAGGAAACTCATGTCGGCTGTAACCCTAGGATTGCCTACTTCGGCGATCTACCCTAGGTACCTAAGGTCTGCCTCATTGCCCGACTTACTCTCCGTCTGCGAGGCTTACCGTCGGCGATCTGACTCTAAGCTACAGTCAACCCATGCTTCCACTCACTCCCTATGGCTCTGACCGTTAGATTCAATACCTTTCCTAAGCATATCATGTATACCAAAAATCATAGTGATCCAACGGTTAGATTTTAAGAAATGAAACTATAAAAAATTGTTATGTTTTTAATTAATAAAAAAAATAATAGTTTTTCAAAATGATATTTTTCAAAAACTAACTGTTGGATCACTCCAATTTTTTTTATACATGACAAACATAAGAGAACTTATCTAATCTAATGGTCGGTTTCTCAAAATATTCGATCTACAATGGTATTTGAAAACGAGGTGTAAACATAGGTGTCAAAATAGGGTGTAAGGGGAACCTATCCCATATATCTATATATACACATACCTAGGAATTGAACGCATCTGTGCCAGCGATGTGTGTGTTTGATTAGCTATTGAATTCAAAAAATGATGAGCATCAATCACATATTATCCCGTATGAAACTCTTGAGTTCCGCCCGCACTGCATCAATCAAATCTATCTTGTACGGTGTACAACTTAGAAACTGCAAGTTTTTATTATGAAATACCCCGATCAACTTAGGTTTCAATACATTTACAACTCAATAATATAGAGTTAGTTGAATGGATCACCAGTGAAGATGGATGGGTCCCATTTGATTCAATAATATCCCTCATAAACCTCATCACATAGTATCCACACTCTAATGTTCCTGTTTGTTTTGGGCACTACATACATAAGTTATTTTCATTAGTAATTATCAATGTGTTTAAGGAAATTTATAAAATGACACGATGTATAAATATGAAAACACATCATTCGCAATTACCATTGCTATGTCAAAAACCGGTGGCCTCTTGCTTGAACCAAAATTTTCGTTGTAATCTAGACTTTTAAATGCACTACAAAAATGAAATGATAATTACCAACCAATGAAATTATAGAATTCATGTATTATAGGAATGATAAATGATGGGCCATTTTAAATTAAACACACAATTTTAAAGTTTCTAATAGTTTTGGAGGCAAGGTATTGGCTAGTGGATCAAAATACCACATCTGTCACTTCCCTGGGTTAACCACAGCCAAAACCCAATGATACATGCATGAATAGGAATATAATTTAATTTTTTAGCTCAGTATAAAACATTGATGTCAAATACTACGAGGTACAACACTAAAATTCTTACCCAATGTTATATGGGTACAAAAAAATGCAGTCCGCACTCGCAATCTCCATAATAGAATACAAATCTTCTGAATTGCTTTTCCCTTGTTTTCCACAAGTGCTTGCTAGTATTGCGAACCTAATAGAATCAGCCACTCCTAGTTCCTTCGCTCTATTATAAAGGGTGCTAATTCAAACAAAAACAAATACTATGAATCATTAACTTCCAAATTCTAGTTTTAACTACTTTAGTAAATACAAATCATCCCTAGTTGCTCATTCGTTCTAAAAACATCCCTTACAACTGGAATCTCGGAAACTAGTTTACTGTTGTGATCATTCGTTCTAAAAACCTCAGGATCCATCACTATAGAAACAATGATTTTAGAGTTCTTGTTTGTAGCTAAGTCAACAAGTTGTGCAAATGATTTCACTAGTTGCTCGCACTCCCCTTCCTTTGGGGTTGCTTTTACCTGTTCATTAAAAAAAAAAAAACAAATTTGGATGTTGGGAAATAAAGTTATAGATGTAAAATAATTATCAAAACTTTGAGAATCTTATTAAGCTTTGGTTAACTTCCATTACCACAGGATCCTTAACCACTATGGGGTCCGTCACGATAACAAGGTGCCTTGGCCATTCAACAAATCCTCCCACCGCTTCAATCAGAGTATCGGCTTCCATAGTTGGCGGTGGAAGAGGCTCATCTCTATATTTATCATTCTCGAGTGAAAGGATAGATACATGAACATTTCCTTCGCCCATTGTTGTACAATGAATAATGTTGGAGCCTCCCAAGTCATACACCTTTCTACTTGCTACAACTCTCTCGATCGATGGGTATGCCAATCGACAAGGTCGAGAATTTGTCTGCAATTTCAGTTAAGCAATTAACATAAGTTTTGTTACCATGCTACACGTTTACATAAATATATATGAAAAATGACAAATTAATGTAGTTACCGTGCCATTTGATGGCCTAGGAGGAGTATGCTCTGTTTGGACAAG
>JAESVK010000050.1:2164610-2202110 GCA_017140935.1 Hamamelis virginiana | reverse complement strand
TGGCTGTTTCGGACCAGATATCAACAAAGTTAGCATCATAAATTTTCTTTTCATGTATAACCATGGTGGAAGGTTATACGTGACAAGAACAACAGGCCAACAACTATAAGGGGTGTTATATGAACTGTGGGGGTTAACTCCATCTACGGAAAGAGCCAAACACAAATTTCGTGGATCTGCACCAAACTCTGACCACTTGAGGTCAACTAGCTTCCACGATGTAGAGTCCTCAGGGTGTCACAGTAGATCATCCACTTTACGGTGTTGAGAATGCCAAATCAAGTTCTTTGATATTTGAGGGATCTGAAACATCCTTCTAAACCTTGGATTTGGCAGAAAATACCACAACACTTTTGCAGGCACTCCATCCCATTAACCAGTTGGAAGCTTATCATCCTTCCATTGGGACATATGGCATCGAGAACATTCCGAGGCATTTGCATACTCCTTTCGATACAGTACACAGTCGTTGGGACATGCATGTATCTTTTCATAATCCAGTCCCAACGATTTCAATGTCTTTTTCGCCTCATAAATGGATAAAGGCAACTCATTATTATCCGGTAACATGGTAGCTAACAGTTGCAACAATTCGGTAAAACTCTTATCCGAAAATCTATTACTTGTTTTGAGCCTATATAGTTTTGCCACCGCTCAAAGCTTTGTAAATTTAGTGCAACCAGGGTACAAAGGTTTTTCAGCATCTTCATGTAGTTTCTGAAAATTGTGAGGATCATCTGTGCACTGCTCTTGCACTTCTTTAACCATCTCCACCATGTCAAAAACATCTTTGGGTGGATGTGATTCAGATTGGGGACAACAAGATTCAGTCCCATATGGAGAAGATTGTGAAAGGAATCGTTCGAAAAACATGAAATCGCAGCGGAAGACAAAATAAAACTTTTAATTTTTGATGATTCCATCATCGAATGATCCTAACCAAGAATCGAACAAGCATAGGGACATTTGATTTACATACAAGCATATAAATTTATCAAACATAAATAAATCTTACTTGATTCGCCTTTCGATTTGCAATCCTTGATCTTGAACTTCAACGCGATGAAGTCTCCAACGGTATCCACACGAATACAAGATCGCTTGAATCCTTGAAACTTCTCTACAATGGAAGAATCAAGCTTGGGAGAGGGGAGAAACTCTTTCTCTAATTTGATGATGGGAGGCTTGTCTCATCAACTAGTATTTATAGAAAACCCCTAGGGTTTCTATTTAATACTTATTTCCAAAAGTAACTTAATTCTCATTATATATTACTAATTAATATATAACTTAATTCCTTATATAATACAAGGTTATTAACAGAATTAATTTCAGGAAATTCCCTTCTCACTCTTTAATTCAAGAGACTCTCTTATATTCTTTGTTTGTGTGTGACCCATTGGGTTCACCCCAACCTAGCAGTGACTAGGGACATCTCCATGTCTCCTAAAATAGAAACTTTCTATTTAAAGGTTTAATTGAAACTATTCCAATTATGCCCTCATTGATAACACTTATCAATAGGCTTTCACTGGTCATGAGTGACGTCTAGCAATGTGTCATGACATGCCCTCGGTTTGGGTGAATAGCAGAACTATGTGAACCCTTCTTGTTACTTAATCATTCATCCCCTAATGTCACAGTTAAGATATTTAGGGTATGGATATAAGTCAAAATCCTATCTTAACTTTCTTGTCATATGTTCTTCAAATTATAATCTCAATAAGATGAACCCTATCAAACTCTTTCATATTTCATCTATCACTCTGGCCAGAGATTCACATTGAGAGTTATATTTAGAAACTAACCCTGACATTCTCTCTCATAACATTGAGAGTGATGATTCCTTATTCACCACTCATATGCCTTCATGCAAGACCTATTAGAGCCAATGAGTGCCGACTACAACCTTAAGATCAAGGCTGTATAAAACACTATCAAACCCTAACAACTCAGGCATAAGACATCCATGGTGTCTCAGGTCTTAGGATTACCAAATGGACGTAACATAAGAATATTCCTTTAACTTAATATCCATAGGAATATTCTAGTAGATCATGTTCAGTGTACATATTCTCTAATATGCACCCACAGATTAACCTAAGTGTCACTACACTGATAGGAAAGACTACCTATCCTCCCATTGGAGTTAGTTTAAACCTGTGCTACTCTTGTCGGTTTAATAAATGTCCTCTTTAATAAACCTATGAGCAGGAACACTTTTAGAATAAATGTGTATGAGAAATATGAGTCTTCATATCTCAACAAACTTGAGATACATATTTCTCTTATCATTTATTCATGGACATTATCGTATATATAATTGAATATACAGACGATAAGCAGTACCTTCTTATCCTAATATGAAATAGATATGCACTTTAGGATTGGTTTTAGGGCATACCTCTAATAGATTGTGCATAGCTAGGCAATTCCTCTCCATGCCAAAACCATGTGCGATACCTTTAGTCAATACCATGTATAAACAAATGGTCTTTTACCTCTTCCGAAGGTAAACATTCACAATTAACACATCGGACGCATGGACATCTCAATACGTTACGACCATTTGCATTGAGCAAAGCAAAATTTAGGAATTGATCAACTCCCTCATCATATTCGCGCAATCTCCTATCCACAGACATCCAAGATTTATCTAACGATATATCCATCTTCAAATGTCTTTTGAAGAAGACCCTAAAACACGAAGATTTTAGACCTAATCAACCCCCTATTAAACTTTGAAAGTCCATAAACTATCTATATAAAATGAATGCTATGAAGCTATACATGCTTACTATTATGCTTTTTAAAAAATAGCATCTAAAACATGATTATGTGAGACTATAGTTTAGAAATATTATCATATGGAATATTACTATAAAGGGTTTGGATATGGCTATCCACAGACATCAAAGATTTATCATTATGCTTTCAGTTGTTTGGTTATGGCCTAAAGGTGGAAAGAGATTTTTGGGTTATAAAGGAACAATGGTTGGCTGTGGTTTGTGGATTAATTACAGAAAACAGAATTGCAGAAAATTAAATATAAGAAAAATAATCATCTAAGCAAACATGACTTCAATAATCAAACCAAAACACTCAAAATTCCTAAAAACTTAATCTCATTTTGGTACAATGGACCTTATTTACAGACTCAAGGGAATCAAAAACCATCTAAAGCCAATACTAACTAATATAAAAACCAAATGGGACTTAAATTTTAAAAAAAAAAAATCGTTAGTTTCTAAAAACTTTTAATGGGCTGGTTTGAAAATCTAGAAAACACCTCTAATTGGACTCAATTGTAGAAAGTAAATCAAACTAATAATAACAATAATAGAAGAAAAAAATTTAGAAAACAAAAATCACAGATGTTTGTTGGCTGAAACTTTCACTGCCATTATCTTGATGAAATTGTCATGTATAAAGTTAAAAATCATTCATCAAGTATGTCAAAGCCTATACCATAAAATGGGTATAATTCATCCATAGCTGAAATGTGATGAATTTAGTTAGTGATTTCCACTAATGACAACAACCATGCTGTCCACTAATCAAAATAATGATGATAAAACAATTTAAGTCACTGCTACCACTAGAACAAAATAGCATCAATGACGTTTACATTTCAGGTGGGTCAAGCAGGCTCACTTATCCATTTTAAACAAACTCGACCCCTTGCCAAAACTTCTTAGCAGAACTCTTCTATATATCAAGCTGTAAACCCAATAATTAGCATTATTTATGATCAAGTCAAAAGTATAGGTTCAAAATGAGCCACCAAGAAATCTATTATTCTCAAATAAAGCTACAATGCAGATGACAGTCACTAAGCAATCAATTCAACCCATGTAAAATGAAATGTGAAAGCATGAGCTGCCAAAATGTGAAGGAGATGGAAGGACTCAAAAAGTTCTGTTGGGGGGGGGGGCATTGGAAATGCACCCTATATAAATCAACTAAGCTTAAAAAGAAAGTTACAAAACAAACAAAGCTCTGTTCCAACACACTCAAACTATGCATTTTCATGTTAGCCTCTCTAAGAGTAAGCTAATGTTTCAGGGTGAGGTGCCTCGTATGGTTGTCTCACCAAAATTTGGAGGTGCAATGATGATAATTCCATCAACTAATTTTGGTCTTGCATCAGGTAGTGGGGCTTAGCATTAGATCCAACTACCCACCATAATAAAAGTTTAAAAGAACAATAACCCCTTGCGAAAGGGTTCATTTCCATATCCCTGACCCAACTATTCATTTATACATATTTTCCTTCACCTTGTCATGAATCTAAAATCTTCAGAAAATAGTTTATCCATAGTCATATGAGAAGACTGTGATAGGAACTACTTTTAGAAATATGGATTCAGTTCTTTAGGTATTCTAACATTTTTTTTTTCCTTAAATCTATTTTTAATACTTCATGAGATCCAAACTAAGGCTAGGTTTAACCAAAATTTACTGAAAATAAGAGAGACAAAACGAGGAAAAGGACTCTATTAATCTTGTGCTTATGAATATTGCATACTTATACAAGTCTAAAACATCTCACAGTTCAAAAAACACAGTATATACTGATATACATTGACTAAAAATCCAAGTGTGCACATAAGCTTGTATGTGTATGTATCTATGAGAAAATTACTATATATATAAATAGAGTCCTGATTTGGTAAGGGATCCTGACTTGGGGCTAAGTCAGCAAAGGCCTCAAGGCCTTTGGATCATCTCACCACTTTAAAAAATCCTCTCCATCCATGAGATGGTTCAAAGACCTTAAGGTCTTAGCATATATAGCCCAAGTCTGGGATCTCCTATATAAATATATTATGTGTGTTTGTGTTTTTGTATTTGTATGGTGTAGCTAAATAAAAGGAAACAGAACAAACATGAACTCCCAAGATAGTGATCAGCAATGGAAAAATTATCCATAGGGGCATAGGGCAATAACTTCATATGACCATAGTTTCATCTTGGTACCAAAAACATTCTCTCTTTTTGTTTCTAGTCTTTTTAAAAATCTTTTATTAATGATGTAGTTTTGAGTAAAGAAACAACTCTGCATAACTCACGATTGAGACAAACTGCCAACATTTTACCCAGCTGACAAAATCATTCTACTATAAGCCTTGATTCTTTTTCTCAATAAATTATTGTTCTTTTGCCACTTCATTTTCAAAGATAATTGCACCTTCCAAAACAAAAAATGCCCCTAGTAGCCACAATATAAGCCCTCTCAGAGATGATAAGGTGAAGGATATAGCACATATAATTCTAAAAAAAATAAAATGAACCCACTTTTAAGATCCAGATATATGCAGCACAGAGAGAGCATAATTTTGAAAGAGATTTTATTAGGGTTCAGGGTTTTTGTGAACTCTTTAACATAATTCTAGTGTGGTAAACATACCTAAAAGAGGAAGTAATTCCGAATAAGGGGAACTGTTGTGGTTGCAACACAGGTAAGAACAATCACCATTAAAGGACCTTGAAGGTTCTTGCTCTGCACTGGAACAAAGAAGGCGTGCAAATCAAGGATATAAAATCTTCACAACTTGAATCTTTGGAGCCAAAAATTGAGAGGGAGTTGTGCAGCCGTGAAAACAAAGAGGGAGCTGTGCCGCGGCAGCGGCGTGGAGCCGTGCAGGCGGGTCAGCGGCAGCAGCGTGCAGGCGTGCAGGCAGGGTAGCGGCAGTGGCGTAGAGGCTGAGAGAGTGCGGGCCGGGATGGAGTGAAGACTGAGGCTATTCTAGGGTTTCACCGAAGCACAATGGAGTGGAACGGGCAGGACTGAGGTTTCAGCGCGAAATGTGAAATTTTTTGAGCCAAAACTAGTATACTTATTATATGCTTGGCCAAAACGACATAGGGCAATTCACAAAACGACACCCATTTGTAAAACCCTTTTATAAGTGTTATAAAATTTAAACTATGATATTAAATTTGCATACTTTAAACAATTTAAATGATTTCTCAAAAACTAACCGTCAGATCTATGTGATTTTTTGCATGCACAATTTGTTTATATGGAACATCTTATCCAACGGTCAGTTTCACAAAATTGCACCTCCACCACCATGTTAACATCTGTACAATTTAATAAGAACCATATGATACACATACAAGTTTTAACAATTTAAATGTTTTCTCAAAAACCAACCATCGGATTTATGTGATTTTTTTATGCACAATGTGTTTATATGGAACATCTTATCCAACGGTCGGTTTCTCAAAATAGTACGCCCATGTTAACATTTGTACAATATATATATATATATATATATATATATATATATATATATAAGAACCATATGATACACAAGTTTAAATGTACAATTTAAATGTTTTCTCAAAAACCAACCGTCGGATCTATGTGATTTTTTGTATGCACAATGTGTATATATGGAACATCTCATCAAACGGTCGGTTTCACAAAATAGTACCCCCATGTTAACATTTGTACAATATGAATTAATAATTAATTAACCATATGATATCACATACAAATTTAATTAAACATCTTATCCAAATGGTTTCTCAAAAACCAACCGTCAGATCTATGTGATTTTTTGCATGCACAATGTGTTTATATGGAACATCTTATCCAACGGTCAGTTTTACAAAATTGCACCTCCATGTTAACATTTGTACAATTTAAGAACCATATCCATACACATACAAGTTTTAACAATTTAAATGCATGTTTTCTCAAAAACCAACCGTCGGATCTATGTGATTTAATTTTGTATACACAATGTGTATATATGGAACATCTCATCCAATGGTACGTCGGTTTCACAAAATAGTACCCCCATGTTAATAATATTTGTACAATATGAATTAAGAATTAAATAACCATATGATACACATATATACAATTAATTAATTAAGTTAATTAATTAATTTAAACGTACAATTTAAATGGTTTCTCAAAAACCAACCGTGGGATCTATGTTATTTTTTGCATGCACAGTGTATTTATATGGAACATCTTATCCAATGGTCGGTTTCTCAAAATATATGTATACGTATATGTATGTATATATACATATACATACGTATGTATCTATATATATATAGATTGATCATATAACATATATAATTAAGTTTAAACAATTTAAATATATGTTTTCGATCTCAAAAAAATTAAATAAAAGTCGGATCTATGTGATTTTTAGCATGCATGCACAATGTGTATATACAGAACATCTCATCCAACTGTCGGTTTTACAAAATAGCACCCCCATGATAATTAATTAGCATATATTTGTATAATATTATATATTTGCACGACACTTTTATAAGTGTCGTTATAAACCTTGACTTCACAACACTTTTAGAATTGTTATTATCAACCTTGTCTTTACGACACTTGTAACAAGTGTCGTTATAAACCTTGTCTTCACGACACTTGTATAAATGTGTCGTTATCAACCTTATATTCACGACAGTTGTTAAAAGTGTTGTAAAATTATTACTATGCACGACACTTTTTAGAAAAGTATCGTATTTGGATTGGATTCAACGACACTTATCACAAGTGTCGTGGTAAGTCCGAAAAAAAGTGTTGTCTTTGTCCTTTTTTGTAGTAGTGTACATACACTTAATTAAAACAAACTCTCCAAAAACTACATAAAAAGCAAATAAAAATCGCGGGCATGCTTTACGAGGCACCCTCTATCGATAAACATGGAAGTGTATATCGATCGAGGGAATTATAACAACTGCACAACTTCTATCTATCGATAGAGGGGAGCATATATCTATCGATAGACCATTGATAGAAAGTCTATCGATAGTCTCACTTTGCCCCCCTTTTTGCCTTCATTCTGCTTCCAAAAGCTTCTCATGGCCATCCTCGCATCCTTTTGATAATTTTTCTTTCCCAAAGACTCCGCTTTTAGCTTCATCCGAGGGAAAATGCACAAAAACTACCTCGATCATGCTCAAAATGCCATTTATGGAGAATTCTTGCAAAACACGATAAGATCATTAAGCTCTTGGTTTAAATCTAGTAAGCAACAAAGTTTAAGCATGTTCCATCAAAATATAATAAAAAACACTCAAAAAGTGGCATTGATTGCAGAGCAATCACACCCCCCCCAACTTAAACTTTGCTAGTCCCTAGCAAACCACTGAACTCATAACACTACTAAAACAAAGAAAACCTAACTAAAAATAACCAAAACAAAATAAAAATGCCACTTTCGCAGGGAATCGTGATTGCATTTAGCGTATACAATAAGCCTTTAAACTCCTAGGTTCCCCCTAGTGGACGAGTTGTAGTCTCGTGAGGGTTTGCAAAAATGACACCCACAAACATGCAAATTTCAGTCATTTCCCTTTTATTCACAAAGATCCTGGTAAACACATTCCAACACAATGGGCATGCTAATCAATCTATTTACTCATAAGTCATACAATGCATTGAACTAACACCGTGTAAGTGTGGACTAGTCTCGTGGCGGGGCTTTGGTGGCGTCCACATCATCACCGGGCGATGTGATTAGGGGGGGTTTAGAAATCAAAAGAAACAAAGGAGTCGCCACCTTATTTTTAAGGAATAAGGAAACCATAAAAATATTTTATTTTCAATAAAACAAATTCCATTTTCAATGAAAAGACAATCTACAAACCAGAGTTGGATCCGGGGGCTAGGTTACGACGTGGGAAGGTTCCAAGCTTTCACTTGTAGGCACCCACCTCGCCCTAATTAAAGGACTTCTAATTTATTTGGGCTATTTAAATTTCTCAATGCAAACAATCCTAAATAATCTAATCAACCAACAAAATAGTGATATAAATGCATTAATCTATATTAGTTATATTAATAATAAAAAAATACAAACAAACCCTAAGAACCTAGAATACCCTACGGGCATCCTAGGGCGGACTTGAGCCCTATTAGCGCCTACGTAACTTACTAGTATCACCTAGCAAGTATCAAAGTCCACGTAGTTCGACTACCCTAGGACTCTCCTATTGTAATCGATCACATCATCGAAGGTATTTCAACCTAATTCAAGACTCTAACTTCGAGAGTTTTTATTCTTTCAAAATCATTTATTTGAAATCATTTCAAATTAAAAGACATTCATAAAATCCAAATTTTCCAAATAATTCTTATCTTTAGAATTCAATTCCTATTGAAAATCTTTTTCAAAGATTTTCAAGAAAACAAATCATATGGAAGGAATTTCATTCCAAAATAAAAATCTTTAAAAAATTTTAAATCTTTTGAAAATCAATTAATAATCAAATCTTTCATAAAAAATCATATTCATTATATCAAAATCATTTTTAGAAAATTTCTCGAATATAGACAATCAAATCGATTAAAATACTCAAATCTGAGTATGACTTTTACAACAAAGGAAATTCCTAGGAAGGTCAAGTGACCTTCCTAGCCTAGGGTCTCTAACTAGCCCTAAAGTTAACCTAAAAACCTAAAAATACTAATGCAATGCATGCTGAAATTTAAACAAATAAGCATGTAATCAATTCTAAGAATGCATGAAAATGCTCCTAAATGCACACTAATTAATCTATGTGAACCTAAGCATTTTTCTAAGTTGGATTTGGCCTTAAAATGATTTTTAGAATAAATTTAATGACATAAACAAATCTGGATAGATTTGAATATGTACCTTAAATTACTCTAAAAACCATGAAAACAAAGAATAAAAAATGTGAAAATGTCCTAGCATGCTTTCTACATGAATATTTTAAATTACTATGCAAAAACATGTCAAAAATTACACCAAAATATGCTTAAACGATTTATTTAAACACAAGGGAAGGATCTCACCTTTACACGCTCCCTCGTACACATTTTATACATCCAAACCATCAAATCAATATCACAAGGGAAGGATCTTACCTTTGCACGCTCCCTCGTCCACTTTTTTATATTCAAACAATCAAATCCATGGCGAGTGTTTAAATAATCGTAAAAAGCATAAATAAAATGACTCAAGACTCTTCGCATGTCAAAATATACATTAACGTACTCATATTACCATTAAAATCACCAATCAATTATCATGAGATTCAAATAACAACATGAATATATTAACCTTTACTCTAAACATGCTTACACACATAAAATAACAACCAAGCTAACCCTACTCATGCATGCATATACAAAATCACGACAAAACTAACTAATCCTAAACATGCATACTAACAATAATCACAACAATGCTAACCTAATCATACACATCAACCCTAATATGCATATTCACATAAAATAGTAACTAAACTAAACAACCCTAAACATGCATCCTAATCACATAAAATCACATAAAATAATATAGCTAACCCTAACATGTATACTCACATAAAATAATGATAAAAACTACCCTAATCATGCTTACTCACATAGAATGAAAATAAAACTAATTTTAATAATGCATCTATACATAAAATATCAATAAAACTAGTCCTAACCATGCATCTACATATAAAATCATGACAAAGCTAACCCTAGCATGCATACTTACATAAAACCCTAACTAAGTTAACCCTAATCACATTTAATCACATAAAATAATAATATAGCTAACCCTAACATGCATATGACATGAAATAACGAATAAAACTAACCCTATCATGTTAAACATACTCATAGTAGAAAGAAAAAGAAGAGAGAATTCATATCATATGAAAATCAAGAGGACTTACAACATAGCCTCATAAACTTATGTAAGAAACCATGAAAAATGAGGGTCAAGGTTAAGGATTTACCCTTCGATCTCCTTCTTGGCTAGCCTCCTCCAAGCTCCTAGCCTTGAGTTCTTACCCCTTCAATGGTGTAAGAATGAAGAGCCTCCAAAAATCTGTAGCCTCCTCTCCCAAAAACCCTAAAATTCTCCTCCTCCCCTCTCTAACTCCATAGTGTAGTATATATAGAGCTAGGGTTCAAATCCTTGAATGGTGGGGATTTAATTCTCTAAAAATAATCCTAGGGTTTAGAATAGATCATGCTAGGGTTTGCCAACTGAAAACCCTTCGAATTTATTCCAAAAAAACAAACCAAATCGGCCAAACAAAGCGGGAAAGTTTCAAACATGCTAAAAATGCAAAATAGGCTCGAGCAAGCTGGTGACCGTCCAAGGGCTGGACGGTTGGCCGTCCTGGCTGGACGGTTGGCCGTCCCAGCTAGGACGGTCACTAAGCTGACCTCCCAAATTTGCTTCCCCAAATTTAGGGTTTTCGAATTTTGGCCATATTTTGGTCAAATATGATCCAAATCCGATGGTTCATGGCTCAAAACGACCGTGTTTTGATCCTCCACATTTTTAGAATGTTTTTGGGTTAAAATCAATTGGCCATGGTCAAGGGTTTTAGCAAAAAGCTAGCCAATTGACTCGGTTGTGCCAAAATTGGTCAAATGACCATTCCTTGTTTTATAAAATTAATCAATTAGGCTTGCATCACTTCTAAAAACATGGTTTCAACATGAAATTGGTACTTAAAAACATGTTTTGAAAATCTATTGTTTTGGTGAAAACGACCAATTCACGGTCAATTTGATCGAAACCCTAATTCAGCTCATCCTTACCCGTGGGATCGATTTTGGGAGAATCTATCCCCACCATTCAAAGGTTCAATTGGCACTCCAAATACACTCCCCATATCCATATAAACCTCATGAAACAATCCATTTCGAATTCGGAGGTCATTCGGAAATTATACGAGAAAAATGACAAAAATGCCCTTCAAGTCGCAAAAACCCTAATTACCTATCGAGCTCTCATCAGAATGCCATGAAAATTTACAGGGATGTTCTAAAACACCTCAAAAGTCAAATGCAATACAAATGGGTTGATTCCAATCCAAATGTACACATGAAATAATGAATTGTCCTTTTCCTCAGAAAAGGGCAATTTGGTCTTTACAAGGCCAATTCCTCAGCAAATGATCAGCTATTCTAGTTAATCATTTGCATGAACATATGGTAGAAATAATTGGTAAAAATGGGGTGTCCACAGTAAGCAAACTCTCTATTTAGTGAAGTGGAATCACGCAACCATATTCCAAACCATCAAATGACCAAGCTTAAATAAGTGAGATGGTAAACAAGAAGAACGTAGAGAATAAAAACTGGGAAATAAAATACAAAAGATAGGGAAAACAAAGAAGAAACAACATTACTGCGGAAGAGAAATTCAGAAAGAATTGTGAATGAGAATGAAACTAACACACATATGCATAATAGATGGTAAAGTTGCAACAAAATCAAACAAAAGCAGTTCATGGAATCAAATAGGACTTTATTTGCTTAATAATGCCTTTTGGTTCAAGGATGGGAAACAAAAAGAACATGTGATGGTTTAAAGACATGGTTGAGGGTCTCTACCCAACCATCACAAACACCATACCTAAATCAAAACAAGACAACATAAGCTACTATAAAAACACAAAATAAACTACACAACCCAACCCCCAAAGACTAAAAACAATGTACCATGCTCTTTAGCAGAATTACTGAGTTCAAAGAAGATTGGAATATAAAGGTTTCTTGGGTTTTTTTTTTTTTTTTTTTTTATAGTTATTGGGGCATTAATTTTTTTTTTTTTTTTGTTTTTTTTTTTTTTTTTTTTACACACCCTCCAACTTGAATTTAACTTTATATTTTCAGCTTTTAGAGGGGTAATACATAAGCAAACTCTTTTACTTTTTTTTTTAATTTCTTATTTTCCTTCTTTCTTTCTTTTCATTTTTTTTTCTCAAAAATGCATTATTCATCCCTTTTCATCACCAATATTACCAATTCCAATTCATTTTCAAAGAGAATCTACTCACATTGAGACATGGCACACAAAAACACCAAAACACAAAAACAAGACTTAACAACACAAAAATGACTCTCCAACCAAGAATTGGTTCACCTAATCTCTACCCTTAGGCACCCTAACCTGGCCAAGAAAAAGAAACTTGAAGGCTCAAACTAAGTGTGAATGGCAATTTGATATGAAAGAATTTTTAAGCTCAAATAACAAAGATGGCCTATAATCCTTTTCCATGACTCACAAATGTTTAAATAATGCGCAACAAAACTATCCATCATGCAAATGCTAAACTAATCATAAAAAAATGGATGTGGAATGAATAGATAAGAAAGAAAAAGAAGATAAAAACAGAATTTTTACATGGAGGCAAAAGGTAAAGAATGAAACAAGAGTAGACAAATTTAAGCAAGGCACTATTTGGCTCAGAAAATATCATGAATGATTCGTGCATGTGTGATTCGAAAATTCACCTACACATATGCATAAGCTCAAAACAAACCATAATTAAAAGATTTGTAGACTTATAAAAGCATACACAATCACTCAATGCTTAAGGAAATAAATGAAATTATTCCAAATTTTTTTATATTTGTTTATTTCTCCCCCCAACTTAAATCATGCATTGTCCTCAATGTATGTAAATTACAATAACGCACAACAAACAATATGCAAAAGAAATGAAGAAATAAATCTAATCATATAACTCAAATCAAAATTGTTCATTCTCTTTTGGTCTCCTTCCAAAAATAAGTTTCTGTTTAACAATTGTAGCCGGTAAAAGTTGCAATCCAAATAACAGAAACTCATTTAAGAAAGTAGATTGAGGAATATGAATCATTAGGGAAAACGACTTACCTTTAGGCTTCCAAGGTAGGATGCCTAGGAATGGTGTGGATTCAAAAAGCTTATTAATCTTATCAATGTCGCAATCCACATCAATTTCATCAAATTTAGGAAGGCATACATCAAATGTTTCAAAACATGCAATGTAAGGTAATGCTTCCTCATCATCGTTCCCTAACTCTCCAACGTAAGAACACTTCTCAAAGTGATGAGGGTGTGGAGAAGTATGGTAAACTTGAAGCTTAGCCTTCAAATTACCAAATAAGACTTCCATTATACCTTCCCTACAAAATAAGACCGCATTAGCAGTCACAAGAAAAGGTCTCCCTAGGATCACAGGGATTTGTGCCCTAGAACTAGGCACAGGTTCCATGTCAAGAATGATAAAATCGGTAGGGAAAACAAACAACTCTACTTTGACAAGAACATCTCTTGAAATCCCCCTAGGCACTTTTGGTTTACCTATCCGCAAACTGAAGCACAGTAGGACTAGGTTGAAGCTCTCCTAATTGCATATTCTCATACATAGAGTATGAAAGAATGTTCACACTTGCTCTGAAATCGACTAAAGCCCTATCTATAAAATGGTTTCTTAAGAAGCAAGGAATAGTAGGCGTACCAGGGTCCTTGTGTTTAAGGGGAAGGTGATGTTGCACTACTGCACTAGCCACTTCAGAAAAGATAGCTGACTTAGCTAAATATGAGCGCTCCTTGCGCTGTTGAGTACATAAGTCCTTTAAGAATTTGGCATAGGATGGGATTTGCTTAATTGCGCCTAAGAGTGGTAAGCTCTCCTAATTGCATATTCTCATACATAGAGTATGGAAGAATGTACACACTTGCTCCGAAATCGACTGAGGCCCTATCTATAAAATGGCTTCCTAAGAAACAAGGAATAGTAGGCGTACCAGGGGTCCTTGCATTTAAGGGGAAGGTGATGTTGCACTACCAAACTAGCCACTTCAGAAAGGACTGTTGACTTAGCTAAATATGAGCGCTCATTGCGCTATTGAGTACACAAGTCCTTTAAGAATTTGGCATAGGATGGGATTTGCTTAATTGCACCTAAGAGTGGTAAGTTGATATGCACTTTCTTAAAAACTTCTAAAATCTCACTCAAATACGCTCCCTTTTTCTTCCCTTTAATGGGCGCAACTAACGCCGAAGGGAATGGAGCTTTGGGCACATAGGGTGCCACGGGATCATCAGAATTAGAGGAAAAGTTATACCTCTTAGGCTCACTAACCTCATGATTTCTCTTTTTCTCATTTTCACCCATCTCACTCTCTTTCCCAACCTTAGGGACTCTAGACTCAATCTTGTTCACTCCCTCACTATTTTTCTCCCCAACCAGGTTATCAACTACTCTACTACTCCTTAAAGTGGTGATAGCATTCACACCCTCAAAAAATTGAGAGTCTTGTAAGGAAGAACTCTCAGCCATATGCACTCCCTTGGGGTTATTTACAGGTTGACTAGGAAGTTTACCATCATCTCGACAAATAAGAGAAGCTGCGATTTGCCCCGCTTGTTGCTCTAGTTTAGCTATAGACTGCAAATAAGAGTGGAGGAGTTGATGACCGGCCTCTATATTTTTTAAAACATTGAGAATCGTGGCCTCAAACTCCGAACTCCTTTGGGCTTGGAGTACTTGAGGTGGATTGACACCTTGGGACAGGAATTGGGGTGGCCTATAAGTTTGTCAACATTCGCATTGCCACTAAAAAAATTGTCCCTAGGTGGTTGGATGAATTGATTGCTTGACCCCTGATACGGTTGAGACTACCACAAGTTAGGGTGACTCTTCCAACCCGGATTGAAAGTATTAGCATAAGGGTCATTCCTAGGGTTAGAGAACCCTTAGGCTGCATTTACTTGCTCTACATAAACTCGGGGTACTTATTGGCCATGGGATAAGAGAATGTATTATGGCTTATGTCTGCACAAATCCCACAGACCTCACTGACAGGGCAAATAGGTGTCCTGGATGACTGACTTTGAGCGGCGAGCAATTGATCCAATTTTTTGGACAACGCCTCCATTTGTTGATTTATCACGGTGTTGCTCTCAACCTCATACACTCCTCCCTTCTTAGGCAAATTAAAGTTCACAGATGAACCTCTATTATTTTGACTCATCGAGGCCATATGGAGAGAATCCTCACTGAGAATCTCAAATAAGTCTCAGGCCTCCTCAACACTCTTCCTAAGGACTGCGCCCCCACCTGCAGCATTCACTAATTGTTTATCCTTAGCACACAGTGTAGACATCCATTTTTGACCATGAGTATGGTCATGAATGGTTGCCTGTGATTAGAAATGAAATAGGGTGTCAAAACCCTAAGTTGCCAATTTTACCCTTTTTGGGTAATTAGGTAGAGGTCATTATCACATGTAGGTTTTTAAGTCAGATTGAGTCAGTTCTTTTTGCATTATGTTTTTAGAGAGTCTAGGAACATCCCTACAAAATTTTATGGAAATCCGAGTCTGGCTTGATAGAAACTAAGGCCTTTTGTGACTGAAGGGCAGTTATGTCCTTTGAATCACAAAAGCCCTGAATGACTGTCGATCTTGTCTCGAATGGTCTCGAGGCTTTGGCATAGATATGTAAAGCGTGTTTGGTAGCTAAATTGATCAGTGGCAAGGTCTGTGGAGCCTTCTAGCTCATGATTAGCTCTTAAGTCTCAAAAGGCCGTTTTAAGCCCAAATTAGGGTTTCGACCGGAAGTGACCGGGATTCAATATTTTTATCAAACCAAAGCCTTTAAAGGTTTCAAAACACTTTCCTAAAACATTTTAAAACTTGTTTCAAGAAGAATAAATTATTTCGAAAGCAATCGGTTAGCAGATTTCAAAATCCTAATTTGGGCCCGGCAGGCCCTAAATAGCTAATCGGTCAACTTTTCCCTAAACCTTTGACTTTGGTCAATGAATTTTTACTTCAAACACTTTTTAAAACATGTAGAATCGAATCACGATCGTTTCGGCCCTTGAATCGTCAAATTTGGACTTAAAACGGGCCCGAAAAGCTGAAAAAAACCGTAACCGGGTCAAAACGGGCTGAGATAGGCCCACATAGGCCAAAATTGGCATGGGGGATGGATGACCGTCCACCAAGGGACGGCCAACCATACATGAAGGACAGTCAACCGTCCCAAGGTGGATGGTCGTCGATCCTTTTAGCCAATAATTGCATATTTCACAGTTTTTTTCGTGCCAGGACTCTTCCAAGCCTTGCCATGTGTCCAGTTCGGCCATGGGGGCTTTGGGATGAGTTCAAACACCTTGGAAGACTGGTTTTGAGCCCTTGGATCATTCCTAAGAGATTTAAACTCTGCCATTGATCAAACTCAGGCCTCCCTATAAATAGAGGGCTCTGAAATCAGTTTTAACACACAGAATAAGCTTTAGAGAGCTAGCTTGGAGAGCAGAAGCTTGAGCAATTGCACAAGCTTCCCCCATAGCACTCTAGCTTAAGTTTTAAATTTCTTGAGGTCCTTGGAGTCCTTGGAGCTTGAGGAGAAGGTTTAGAGCAAGTAGGAAGGACGCAAAGAAAGAGGTTAGTAGGTTGTTTAAAGTTTTGTTCTTCTTTTTCTTCTTTAATCCTGCTAGGTTAGGTTTTTATTTCCTTAGTATGTATAGGATTTAGTTCATTGTTAGTATGCATGCATAGGATATAGTTCATTGTTAGCCTGCATAGTTTAGGTTCCATATTTCTTTAGTGTGCATGATGGGCTAGTTTTATTGTGTCTTTAGGAATTAGTTTATAATATGTATGCATATTTTTCTTCTTCTTCCATTCTTCTTTGATCATACCATATTAGGATTGGATATTTAAGATTAGGTTCATATATATTTAAGTCGTTTAGGATTAGTAATCATGTTAGGTTAGTTTATGTAAAATAAATCACATGCTAGTATTTTTAGGATGAATTTGCATTATTCATATTAGGTTTGTTAAGTCTATTTTTATCTCTTAAAGTGTGCTTAAAAATACCAATTGTGTTCGAGGGAGCACGCAAAAGGTAAGACTCTACCTTTGTGTTTATTTCCTATGAATAAAGTGTTGTTTTCAAGCATATTGTATAGAATAAATTAGCATATCACACTAGGTTGCATATTAGGTCATTTACACTTTTTTTTATTCTTTTATTTTTTGGGTTTTAAACCACTCTTTGGTTGCATATAAATCTGTCCATGGATTTAAAGTGACCTAAAAGTGCACTAAAACTCATTTTTTTAGGTCCAAACTAACTAAGATTCCAGAATATAAGACATAAAAGCGGTAAGACCAAGGAATGTTGAGAATATTAAAAGACAGAGTCTTGACAGCTTATGATTGTTTTGACAGAGCCGATTGAGAGAAAATGTCGCATTTGCATAGTATAATTCTAGTGTTAATAATATAAAAAATATTTTTTTTTTTTTTTTTTTTTTTTTGGTTTCTTTTGATCTTCGTGGGAAGCAAGGGATGTTGAGGGTTGATGACAGTTGTACCAACTGTAAGCTTTGTCAAAATTCCAGCCAAACCAATTAATGGGGTTGTCTTCCATGTGGATTGACTCTTGTGAAATTATTATCAATATATCACGCCGGGTTTACTCGTGTAACTTTCATGGAATGGGGATCCTTGCTGTTGGATTATTGATGTTCAATTTCAGCAGGGGCCCCATCTCTTGGACTATGTACGTATATGGTAGCACCCCCTTAGTTAGGGGCAAACGAGTCGAGTCGGTCAAAGTTTTGGACTGTTGAAGCTTGATTTAGTCAAAACATAAATTAATCGAGCTCGAATTGAGTTTAATAAGGGGTGGATTTATTGTGGGGGCAGTGAAGGCACTTACCTCCATTAAAATTTTGAAAATATTTGAAGTGTAGTTACAATTTTGAATTTTCAGAAGTTTCAAAAAATTTATAAAATTGCTCTCATTGTATAAATTGACAAATATTTTGGAATAACTATAACATTTTATAAAGTTTTGGGATCCATTCAAAAAGTAAAAAGATTTGTTACACCTATTAATTAACTGTGAGTTAGTCTATTAACTGGTCACTCACCTTGAAACCAACCAAATCATTCTAGTGATCATTGGATTTAGAAATGGCAGACAAATTTGGAAGCAAAAATTTTGAGTTTTCACTTTTTCCAAACTCACTTTCCCCCCAAAATCTCAAAAGTTCTTCCAACCTACTCTTAATTTTCTTCAAAGCCTTCCCCAAGGTCACTCCCACTCTTCCACGCAGGTACATCAATGGATTTTTTTGTCATTCCTATTTTTTATTTGAATGCATTTGTATTTAATCTTCAAAATTCTCGAAGTTTTCTTCATAATAGTTGCTATTAATCATTGATTTTTTTTTTCTTTTTGCCTTTTTCGAGAACTCATAACTTCTATTTTACTACATTGCTTATTGGTCTGGGAATATTTTTACACGATCAATCTTCATCCTAAAGATATGATGCAAAATTGTGATCTTATTCAGTTATATATTCTTTTGTTACCTCTCTTCTAATATGTTGATTTTATGTGATTATTTATTAGACATGTATAGTTAGGGTTGGAGAAGAATATGAAAATCTTATTCCATATATATGACTGTGGTATACAATTTTTTCTAATAAAATGGGGGAATTTTTTTCACCTTACTATACTTCATATGGATGCTAGAAATGACCAAAGGAAAAGAAAGGAAAAAAATAATTTCATCTTATTTTAAAAAGTGTAGAGTGCATGTTTTTCTTTTCTCATTTGTTACTAAAAATTTAATTTTATAAATTTTGTAAGACTAAATTTAGTATTATTAACTAGTTCTCAAAATGTCCCCGCAGTGATAAAATTATGGCTCCGCCCTTGAGTTTAATACGCAGGTTTTGATTTGCTTGAAATTGACTCATTTATAACCAAACTTATTCATAAATTCGTTTGCAATCCTAAATTACAATAAAGGAAAGTTGGAAACTGTTAGTGGAGAAATTTCCCACCAATCAGCAAGTGACAAGTGGAAAAATGACACTCCATGGAAAGGGTATATAAAGCATCTTAAGGTAAACCTAATCCTAATTCTAAGCTGAATACATAATCTATTCTCTATTCTCCATTCTGGACATTTTCTACACGTTCCATTCATCTCTATCGGCCTGACGTGGTCATCGGAGGGCCCTTGGCCGGCACCACAGCAATGTCCCAAGACTTACCCACGACTCCTCTCTTCTCTTCAGGGTGTGAAGACCTCTTCAGTTGGATGAGTTTCCAGCATCAATCAACAGAAACAAATACAGTAAATTATAAATAAATAAATAATTGGCTTCTATATACCAGACCTATATTAAAAATGAAAAGTAAAGCAAGAAAAAAAAAAGTGTGAATATATTGAGCCTATTCAAGTCTTGATCATGAACCTATTTGCAGGCCTAAACACAAGCTTGTTTACGAGTTTATTCACAAGGTTATTCACGAGCTTGCTCAGAAGTTCAATCATGTCAAGCTTTGATTTTCTTAAAATTGGCCCGTTCATATATTAAAGGAGCCTAAACTTTAGGATTGAGCCTAACTTATTTAATAATCAATCAATTTAAAATGAATATTTACCAAGCTTGTTTTCGAATTATGTACCAACAACTTGATTAATTTGATTACAACCCTACCCACCAGCATGAGCTAATGGTAATCTGGGACCCACGATGTTTTATTTTTCATGAAAAGCTCAGCCAATGCAAGTTCAACGGCATGATTAAAGGAATGGGATACTTTGGACTTATGGTGGCTCTTGCTTTCTCCTATTCAACAATTTTCTCCCAAATAGTAATCTAAGTACCCTACCTTATTCCTAACTCCCTAATAATAATAAATGGATATTTCAATAACTCGATATTCTTAAATTCGAAATCTCTTCTATAAAAAATAAGGGTATATACATGCCACTATACCAACAATTCATCAATCTAAATAAAACTTGGAGGTTGCTACATTGTTTTGCCATTTTTTTTCTCAATCTCCCGGGAATTTCAAGAGATCATCAATTACAAATAACTGAAAGAAGAATTTAGGTTTTCTTTTTCTTTTTTTTCTTTTTTATTTTTTATTTTTTATTTGGTAAATAAGAGTAGTATTTCTTGTAGGTTTGAACCAATAAACCATGCGCCCTATCTTGGGGGATTAAAGTAGTCTATTCGCCCCTTTTTCATAAATTTAAAAAAAAAAAGACAAAACTAAATAATTTGAATTTTTTTCTTTTTTATTTATCTTTTTTTTTTTTTCCTTCAAGCCTCGTAGGGTTGTAGTGTAGTAATATGGTAGCTTGCCAATTAATCCTTAGGGAAATTTTCAAAAATATAGCCAAGTTTTCAAACAATGGCATCTATGACCCTCAATTTCCATAAATGCCAAATGTATAGCTCCGTACCCTTTTTTGGACTATATTGCCCTTTTAACTGTAATATTTTCAAAAATATTTCAAAAATTTTCATGTAATACCCAACATAACACTGAATACCCAACTTTCTTAGTAATATCCAATACCCAACCTACATATAATACCCAATGAATTACTAAATACTCCGTACTTGTTTTACAAAAAAAATTTATATTTATGAAGAATACTCATGATATGATTACTCTTCGTACAAGTCAGATAATAACTTTTTCTAGTCAAATCAAGTACTAACATGTCCCATCAACCTTTTTCAAATATTATACGTAAAGCATACCCAATATTGCATATAACACCCATATATGTACATGATACCCAATACCCAATAATGAATGTAATACCCATCCTCACTAACACTCAAGAAGGTTAAGGCTTAGGTTACTGATCACCTCAAGTTGAGGAAGTATCTTATTCTTAACTGAACTTCACTCATTTCTTTCCAAGCAGCATCCCTCGAGTCATCACAAGTAGACAAGATCAGTGATCGCCGATCGCTTTTTTAAAGATGGAATCTTAACCTCCCCATTATTCGCACAAAGCTCCAGTGGAGCATCCCAAGCCTCACCAGTGACTTAAGCAATAGTATACCATTAAGGAGCAATATTTAAGGAAGTTAGGGTCATGGAAGAAGCCATGTATACTTGATGGGTGGCAATTGCCCCCCCTACCCTCAAATATTTTTATATCAATTTTATACCCTGCAAATTTTAAAAATCTTGAATCTAGCCCCCTCAATTTTTTTTTGACCCCCTTCATTTTACTCGTCTACTCCTTTCTTTTTTAATTTGTTGTTATGTGCTTGGTATATAAAGTTAGGGCTTGATATGCCATTATTAAACAAATCCTTAATAGCTTCATGCATGATAGCTTGGTTGTGTTTATTGAGAGAATGGTATTTGATAGTGTTGATAAAAGCATCTATAATACTATGCCATTTGAGTTGTCATTGCCAAAATATGGTATGGACATCCAAATAAGTTTATCCAATGGTGTGTAATTTGGAATGCCAAATTTTGGCAATGACACATAAGACTGTCAAACTTGGCATCACAAATGGCAAATGTCATTTGTGTCAAGTCATATTTGTCCTTCAACAAGTGGAAAATGTCAAAATATGACATTAATGCATTGGAGCACATATGTGCCAAAATTTGGCATTGATGTCATTTGGTGCCATTTAAGATACCAAATTTTGGCATTGGCACATCAAATGACATGAATTCTTTGGAGATGCTCTAATGAAGCCATCATATAGCACTTTCAAAAGATAGGGCCCATCGAGGACAATTGTAAATGTGTTGAATTAAGATATTGTATATCAAATATCAATGAATTATAATTTTTTGAAATTTTTTTTAACTCACACTAACATGATAAAAAAAAATTAACAAAAATATTGTCAATTTTTTAAATTGGGATAAACTATTAACAATTAATTAAAGTTCGCCTCTCCCCTCATCCGAATTCCTAGCATTGTCACTGGTTCTTTCATCACTTTGGTGGGCATCCTCGAGGAGAAATTGTTCTCTTCCGTTTGAGACCAGGCATCCACCCTGAAGTAAGCATCCATCCTAAGATGGACAGCTCCATCAAGACTAGGAGAACTAGATGAAAAACTTGAGGCTAAGCATCGGGTGATTGAACGTGATGTTCTCTTGTGAGCATTTGGGGATACAAAGGCTAACATGGTCACAAATAAAAGTCATCATGAAGACCCACGAAATCATTTTTATTATAAAATTTGGTAGCTGTTTTACGTATCATCTCTATGCCTTGTAAAGATGAAGATTCAAATGAATGTTTCACATAGTCACAAAACATAGCTTGGTAACTCGATCACAATGTTATCAAACCCGGACCGACCCGGCTGGTTCAATCGGTTGAACCGGGAACTGGTCCCCTTTCCGGTTGCTAAACCCACAAAAACCCATACAACTCAAAAACCGCTCTCTTTTGCAAAACCCAGTCCACCCTCCAATTTAACCGTTGGTTTAATGGGTTTATCAACAGTTCACTTGAACCAGCCGATTTTTTCAATTTAGTAAAAAGCCTAAAATATGATTGAAATGCTTCCCAAAATTCTTAAAGAGGACAACTCTCATGACTGGATATGAATTGATTTGTTTGGGAAAAGAAATAAGATAGAAGTGGCAATATGGCAACTCTCTAAAATAGTAAAATGGTTAAGCTGGTAGCATACTAGCAGCCTCACGCCTTTTTCTTTTTTTTTTTCTTTTTTTTTAGTTAAACTAACTCAAGTATTCAACTAGCAACTAACAAGTAGCAACTCCAGAAGTCCAGATTTTTTTTGTTGAACTAACCTTAATTTTTTAGAACTCTTATAGATTTTTTTTGTTTTATTTAATAAATAATTAATATATTTATGACGTCACGATGATATTACGGTTCAACTCAGTAGACTCAACGGTTAAACCGTTTGACCCTTAGCCCGGTCACTTTTCCGGTTCAATGAACGGTACCAAATCATGTGTGCGTCAAATTTTCGATCGCTACACTTTCTACTTGTTCGGAGATAAAAACTGAAAAACAGGAAATTTTCACGCTGGAGCTTAAGGATTCCTCTCTTGTCTTGTCTATGGAAGATGACGTGCAGCCGATCAATTGTCCTAAAAGCTGAAGGATTAAAGAAAAGGAAATGGAGAGTGCAAAGGGATAGATGCTAGAGACGACTCTGTTGGCAGTGGCGAGCAACCACAAGGTTCGACAACATATTGGATGTATTAAATGTAGTTATATAATTCTAAATACATAATAGATTTCTTATTTACTAAATTCATAAGCATGCTCAAATATTAAATTTAAATTACACATTCATACCTAATGTTTCCATTGGTAAGTAGTTCAACCTTTAAAACCAACTTGGTTTAAGCTAGCAGTGGTCTTCCACTCTCTACACACACTAACACTCTTTGTCTATCAAATATCAATGGGACAAGGCTAAACTGAATAGAGCTGAGAATTTGATGTGTGAGCCGGAGTGGGGACCAATGCCCTTACAAGAAGAATATGATAAGTCTTCCCGTTATGACTTATTCATTCACCTTCAAGATTCATGAACTAAGGAAGTCAATGTGTCATATTCATGAATTAATTTGTTAATTCATGAATCAATATTAAATTACTATACATGAATCCATATGTCAATCACCATACATGAATTTTATCATAAGGCCTTGCACATTCCATCCATATCTTAAGATCACGTGATCCCATGTGACTAAGGTGCACCATAACCCTTATGTACAATAGAACTTGCACTCTTAATCGGGAGTCTAGTGTTGAAAAATTTGAACTTGGAATTTGGATTATCTAGAATTTGATAATATTGTGTTAAACAATAAAACAATCAAATTAAAAGAACAAAACAGAATGTATATTAATTCTATAATTTACAGAATAATATACCTAAAACATGAAGAAGACTAACACATAATATATATATATACATTAATTGCACTTAAATAAATGACTTATAAGTCGTCCAGAAATTGAAGTAAACTTGCAGCAGAAATTGATTGATGTAGAAATTGATCAAGGCAAGTGTTGGACACTTTATCCTTAAGACAGATTTCGCCCCTCCACTTGGTGCTTAGAGTTTGATGGACATCTGCCTCCCAGGATACAATGATCACGTCTGACAGAGGAAGCTCTACAATCTGCAGATTCGACGAACCAGAAATGCTATCTCTTTCTCAATGACAGTATGCAAAATGCTATGAATATGAATGTATGAAATTGCTTAGACCGTGTCCTATTTATAGACTCACTGATGCCTTTTCGTGAAGTGCAGAAAGGCACCAAACACAATTCTCCAGAAGAGGTGCAACCCATCAGCAATTTCCGAAGAGACATAACCCTCCTGCAGAGGTGCAACCCTTCAGAAATTCTGGACAGACATGACTCTTCACATATGGTAATCAGACTTGGCCCAAAAAGATAATGGGTTGGTCTAGATGACCCCACCCTACCTGACCCGGCCCGGTTCGTTGCGGTGCGGGCGGGCGCATATGTGGTTTGGATCAAGCCCAAGTTTGGGTAGGTCCTATCCCCTCACAAAACTTTGGTATCCCTTGGGGCCCAACCCATAGGTCCAATGTGAGAGTATATAAACACACTAACTTTCCACTATTTTTCCAATGTGGGATAATGATGACTACCATCTTCAACCATTTTCAAGTAGGTGATTATCCACTACAATTTCTCATTCAAAACATAAATAGTTTGAGCTTATTAATACAACACATTAATCTCCTTCATGAGATGAATGTATTCCAATATGGGCCCACTTAAAAAGGCTTGTGGGACCCACATTAAATTAAAGCTACATTAGCTTATATTAAGCTCAAAATATAGCAATCCCCCACATGAATGAAAATTGGTTGGTTAACTATGCATATGATAAATGTAGACTCAAGAGAAAGACGAGGAGAGTCCCCGCATTAGGAGAGGTAGCTTGTGGCCTTGAACCTTCCTTAGTGAAAGACTATTGGATTTGCTGGCTAATCAGTGAACATGATGTCTTGAACTGCTTAACTTTTTATGCAAACCAAGACAATAGAATTCACACAGTTTCCCTCCAGACATTTTTTATTCTCATTATTGTGTTCGTTTTCTTTTGTATCAGATATCCAATTAGCATCACAATACCCTTCAAGTACAGCTAGATATTTTGTATAGTGTAACCCATAGTTTAGAGTGTATTTCAAATATCTTAATACTCTAACTATTGCCTTCCAATGATCTAATCTTGGGTTACTAGTATATCTACTCAATTTACTCACTGAGTAAGCTATGTCAGGTCGAGTACAATTCATTAAGTACATCAGACTTCCGATAATTTGAGAGTACTCTAGTTGAGATACAGCTTCACCTTTATTTTTCGATAGATATAGATTTATATCTACCGGTGTTTTCACAAGATTACAATCAAACTGATTAAATTTCTTTAGTATTTTCTCAATATAATGAGATTGAGATAATACTATTTCATTAGAAGTTCTAGAAATTTTAATTCCTAGAATAGCATCTGCAACACCCATATCTTTCATATCGAAATTTCTGGTTAACATCTTCTTAGTAGCAGTAATGACACCATTATTACTTCCAATAATAAGCATATCATCAACATAAAGACATACTATGACATAACTACCATCAGTCTCTTTGACATAGACACACTTGTTACACTCATTGATTTTGAAACCGTTTCACATCATCACTTTGTCAAATTTTTCGTGCCATTACTTTGGAGCTTGTTTTAATCCATAAAGAGATTTCACAAGCCTACAAACTTTCATTTCTTTACCTGGAACTTTAAACCCTTCTGGTTGTTCCATATAAATTTTCTCTTGTAATTCACCATTTAGGAAAGCTGTTTTAACATCCATTTGATGTATTTCGAGATTGTGCACATCTGCAACAGCTATTAACATTTTAATGGATGTTATTCTTGTATCTGGTGAATATGTGTCAAAATAGTCCACACCTTCCTTTTGTTTAAAGCCTTTAGCTACCGGCTTTATACTTGTCAATTGATCCATCAGCTTTCATCTTCCTTTTGAATATGCACTTGCATCCAAGTGGTTTATTCCCGCGAGGAAGATCCACCAACTCCCAAGTATGATTTTGCATGATAGATTCAATTTCACTATTAATAGCATATTTCCAAAGAGGTACTTCAGGAGTGGACATAGCTTCATTGAAGCTTTGAGGATTATTTTCTGACAAATAAGTCAGAAAATCAGGACCAAAAGATTTTGAAATCTTTGCCCTCTTACTGCTTCTAGGTTCCTCCTCAATTTGATCTTTATTATCACTAGTCGCAGTCTCATAAGTTCTTTTAAGAGAACTAGTCTCTTGTGAAAAAGAACTTATTTCACGTGAAGCTTTATGTAGAAACACATGTTCAAAAAATGAAGCATTCCTAAATTCAATAATAGTATTTGCATGAATATCAAGAATGTCAGATTTATAAACAAGAAATCGATATGCACTACTATTATGAGCATAGCCTATGAATATACAATCAACAGTCTTTGGTCTTATCTTAACCTTTTTAGGAGTAGGAACCGCTACTTTAGCCAAACACCCCCACACTTTTAAAAATTTATAGGAAGGCTTTCGACCTTTCCATAATTCATAAGGAGTTGTGGTTGTGTTCTTCCGAGGTATTTTGTTGAGAATATAATTTGCAGAAAGCAAAGCTTCCCCACAAGTTCTGAGGTAAACCAGAACTTGATAGCATAGCATTCATTATTTCTTTTAAGGTTCTATTTTTACGTTCAGCAACACCATTTTGCTAAGGTGACTATAGCGCTGTAGTTTGATGTAATCCCATGGTTAGAGCATAACTCACCAAAAGGATCAGACTCATATTCGCCACCTCTATCATTTCTAAGAACCTTTATCTTTTTGCTAGGTTGATTCTCAACTTCATTCTTGAAATGTATAAACATATCTAATGCTGCATCTTTACTTTTAATTAAGTAAACATAATAATATCTAGTGCTATCATCAATAAAAGTAATGAAATACTTTTTACCTCCTCTAGTTTGAACAAACTTTAAATCACAAATATCACTATGTATCAAATCTAGAGGTTCAGTACTTTTTTCAACAGAATTAAAAGAAGTCCTTTTTAATTTTGCTTCCACACAAGTTTCACATTTATGATTTAAATCAATAGTAAACTTAGGCAAATAATCCATATTAACTAATCTATATAAAGTATCATAATTAACATGTCCTAGTCTACCATGCTGTATATTAGAAGACTCAGCAATATAAGCAGAAGATATAATTTTATTAATCTTAGGAATAATAGGAACAACATTCATCTTAAATAACCCATTACACATATACCATTTTCTCACATGCACCCCATTCTTGATAAGTATAAACTTATCAGACCCAAAGACCAACTTGAAACCATTCTTTCTCAACAAAGATCCAAACACAAGATTCTTGCGAATATTTGGCACATATAGCACATCATTTAAAGTAAGCTCTTTTCCAGAAGTTAACTTTAAAATTACTTTTCCATGACCAGCAATGTTAAAAGAAGAGGAGTTGCCCATCTACAATTGTTCTCCATTATCCATAGGTTGATAAGTAGAAAACATTCCTTTGTCTGAGCATATGTGGCGAGTAGCTCCAGTATCCACCCACCATTCTTTCAAATTATGCATCAGATTTACTTCAGATACCACAGCAGATAGGTTCATGCATGTCACCTATTGTATCTGAAATAGTCTCCACTTCATTAGCTTGAGCATTTCTATTGGTACCTTAGTTCTTTCTTTGACAACAATCCTTTACACAATGTCCAGGCTTATCACAAACAAAGCACTTTCCTTTAAACATCTTTGGATTGCCGCCTTGGTTTCCTCCTTTAGATCCTTGAGATCTTTGGCTAGAGAATTTCCGCTTTTTATTGTTATTGTTCTTTGGTACTTGCTCCACTACATTGACTTTTGACTCCATAGGATTTTTCCCATTTTTCTTTTCAGAATTTCAGTTGTCTTCTTCAATCCTTAATTTCACAATCAAGTCATCAAGAGACATCTCCTTGCGCTTGTGCTTCAAGTAGTTTTTGAATTCTTTCCAAGATGGAGGCAGTTTCTCAATTAAAGCAGCAACTTGAAAAGATTCACTTAAAGACATACCTTCGGCATAAATTTCATGTAGAATCACCTGCAGCTCTTGCACTTGATTTATCACAGTTTTGGAGTCTACCATTACAAAATCAAGGAATCTGCCCACAACGAACTTTTTCAGCCCGGCATCTTCCGTTTTGTATTTTTTGTCCAAGGAATCCCAAAGTTCCTTTGCAGTCTTTATTGGACTCTACACATTGTATAATATGTTGTCCAATGCATTGAGGATGTAGTTCTTGCACAAAAAATCGGATTGTTTCCATGCCTCTAACACAGCAATAGTAAGATTATCAGTCTCACCCTCTTTGAGAACAGGTGCGTCTTCATAAAGAAACCTTGACAAATTCAATGTAGTGAGATAAAAAAATATTTTCTGTTGTCATCTCTTAAACTCAGTACCATTGAATTTTTCAGGCTTCTCCCCTTGTGCAGGAACATGTGTAGGAGTAGGGGTTAGTGCCACTACAGGAGGCACATTCACAGTATTGCCACTTTCATTTGCTATTTCTGTATTTCCAGAAATTAAAGAATGAATTTCAAAAAACAAATACTTTGTTTAAAAACACAATATTAATCCAAATTCTAAATAAAACGAAAATCTGTTTTAAGATTATTGGAAATTTTGAACTTGGAATTTGGATTATCTAGAATTTGATAATATTGTGTAAAACAATAAAACAATCAAATTAAAAGAACAAAACAGAATGTATATTAATTTTGTAATTTACATAATTATATACCTAAAAGATGAAGAAGACTAACACATAATATATATATACAATAATTGCACTTAAATAAATGACTTACAAGTCGTCCAGAAATTAAAGTAAACTTGTAGCAGAAATTGATTGATGCAGAAATTGATCAAGGCAAGTGTTGGAAACTTTATCCTTAAGACAGATTTTGCCCCTCCACTTGGTGCTTAGAGTTTAATGGACATCTGCCTCCCAAGATATAATGATCACGTCTGACAGAGGAAGCACTACAATCTGCAGACTCGGCGAACCAGAAATGCTATCTCTCTCTCAATGACAGTATGCAAAATGCTATAAATATGAATGTATGAAATGACTTAGACCGTGCCGTATTTATAGACTCACTGGTGCCTTTTCGTGAAGTGCAGAAAGGCACCAGACACAACTCTCCAGAAGAGGTGCAACCCATCAACAATTTTCGAAGAGACATAACCCTCCTGCAGAGGTACAACCCTTCAGAATTTCTGGACAGACATGACTCTTCATATATGGTAATCAGACTTGGCCCAAAAAGATAATGGGTCGGTCTAGATGACCCCACCCCACCCGGCCCGGTTCGGTTCGGTGCGGTGCGGGTGGGCGCATGTGTGGTTTGGATCAAGCCCAAGTTTGGGTAGGTCCTCTCTCCTCACAAAACTTTGGTACCCCTTGGGGCCCAACCCATAGGTCCAATGTGAGAGTATATAAACACACTAACTTTCCACTATTTTTCCAATGTGGGACAATGATGACTACCATCTTCAACCATTTTCAAGTAGGTGATTATCCACTACAATTTCTCATTCAAAACATCAATATTTTGAGCTCATTAATACAACACATTAATCTCCTTCATGAGATGAATATATTCCAATATGGGCCCACTTAAAAAGGCTTGTGGGACCTACATTAAATTAAAGCTTCATTAGTTTATATTAAGCTCAAAATATAACATCTGGTACATCACATTAACATTTTCTCATCAATCCAGGTTTTTAAAAAATATAAAATATTTAATCAATGGCAGCCCACATGGATTTTAAAATAAAATTCTTACATTCTCCCACTTGGGCAATATTGATTGAAAAAAACAAAAGATTTCATTGGATTGGATAACTTTAGTGGCCACAAAAATTAAATAGTAAATAACACCTCAGTATCATGATTCGGTCAAACAAGATCACCAATATCATATCATAGGGATAAATACATCCCTGTATAGCGTATGATCATCTATGGTTACAATACTAGGATACTTGTCCACATGAATCGCCAACATGGATCATGTAGTATGGAAGATAGCATACAAAATGTGAGTAAATTTATGCTATATCCAACTTGGTCCAACTTTATGCTTCTAGCATGAAGCTAACCGAATAGTTTACAAGAACCTTTTATGCTTCACTGAAGCCCTTAAGACTGAATCTGAATGTCTCAAGTTGATAAATTATATTCATAGGTGAATAACTGTATACCGTATGAGTTACTTAAAGCTAAACTGTATGCTTTAAGTCATGTTCTATATGTGTTTAAGATAACTTGCCATAGGAAAAAATACAAACGAAATATATGGCATAAAACAATCATAGCATAATGAATTTTCATGTAATTATTGTTACAAAAACAACTCCCATTAACTTTTTACGTGAAAAGTTTTACTAGCCAAAAACATCAAACGATTCAACTATCCACATGTTTGTGACATGACCCTTGAACACCTTTATAGGCAATCCCTTAGTAAGCGGATCTGCTAACATTGCCTCGGTCTCAATGTGTTCAATTACAATTCTTTATTTCTCACTTTATCCCTGACAAGTAAATACTTGATTTCCATGTGTTTGGAACCAGAAGACCGTTTGTTATTTTTGGAATAGAAAATAGCAGAGCTATTATCACAAAATAGCTTTAAAGGTTTTGCAATTGAATTCACGACTTGAAGACCTCCAATGAAATTCTTGAGCCAAATAGCTTGTGTAGTTGACTCATAACAAACTATAAACTCTACTTGCATTGTGGAAGAAGCTACACTAGTCTGTTTGACACTCTTCCAAGAAATTGTACTTCCAGCCATCATAAAAACATATCCTGATGTAGATTTCAAATCATTAAGACATCCCCAAAATCCGAATATGCATAATCGATCACCTCAAGACTGGGACCTTTGGTGTAGGTGAGCATAAAATCCTTGGTTCTTTGCAAGTAACGCATAACCTTCTTTACGGCAGACCAAAGCTCATCATCAGGATTGGATTGAAACCTACCAAGGACACTAATAGCAAAAGCAATATCTAAACGGGTATAGACCTGTGCATACATTAGACTGACAACAACAGAAGCATATGGCTTGTTTTTCATAAGCTCCTTCTCTACTTCAATTTTCGAACATTGATCCTTACTAAGTTTATCTCGTTTTGTAATTAATTGGCACTTCACCAAAAGAGAAATTAATCGTATTAAACCTTTTAAGCACACGATCAATATATGCCCCCTTTAAAATAACCCCAAAACACCACGATGTTTGTCTCTATGAATCTCAATTCCAAGAACATATGATTCTTCCCCAAGAATTTTATTTCAAAGTGTTTTGACAAAAGGGACTTAATGTCACGTAGCAAGCCAATATCACTACTAGCCAATAAGATGACATCAACGTAAAGAACAAGAAAAATAAATTTTCTCCCACTGACCCTTAAATATATGCACTGATCAACTGTATTTTCAACAAACTATGTGATCGAACTACCTCATCGAATTTTAGATACCACTGCCCTGAAGGCTGTTTTAGCCCATAAATTGACTTCTTCAATTAACAAATCATTTTCCCATTTTCCTCTTCTTTGAAACCTTTAGGTTGTATCATATAAACATCCTCATAAAGATCACCATTGAGGAAAGCTGTTTTGACATCCATTTAATGTAATTCCAAATCAAAATGTGCTACTAAGGCCATAATGATCCTAAAGGCTAGGAGTCCTTAGAAGAGACTTGAGAAATTGTATCGATGTAGTCAATTCCTTCTCTTTGAGTGAAACCCTTAGCCACAAGTCTTGCCTTATAACACTCAACATTACCCTTTGAATCTTTCTTTGTCTTGAACACCCATTTGCAACCGATTGGTTTAACACCATAAGGAATTTCAACAAGATTCCAAACTTTGTTAGTGCTCATAAATTTTAACTCATCTTGCATAGCTTCCAACCATTTAAATAATTTTGAACTAACGATAGCCTCATTAAAACTCAACGAATCTTCTTCTTTTCCAACATCAAAATCACCCTCTTGTAAATAGATCACATTTTCTTGAGATAAAGCTGGTTTCCGAATTCTTTGAGAGCATCGAACAGCTGGCTGCTCCCTTTCCTCTTGTGTTACTGGCTGTTGATCTTTTTCCACATCACCCAATTGTTCATTAGATATAATCTCGATTCGAACAATCAAATGGTCTTCTTCAAAATTATTGATGCGAGGCTCAATTTTGTCATTTTTCTCAATAAACTTTGCACGATTTGTCTCCACAATCTTAGTGCCTAAACCGGGATAGTAGAATATATATCCTTTAGACCTTTTAGGAAAACCAATGAAATGACAACTCATGGTTCTAGGATCAAGCTTCTTTTCTTGTGGGTTATAAAGCCTAGCTTCAGCCCTACATCCCCAAACACGAAGATGGTTTAAACTAGGTTTCATATTAGTCCATTGCTCAAATGGTGTTTTAGGTACAGACTTACTAGGAACCCTATTCATGATATAGACAGTCATTTTAAGAGCTTCACCCCACACCGACTCAGGTAGGTTTTATTTACAAATCATACTTCTCACCATGTCCTTCAAAGTACAGTTACGCCTTTCAGCAACACCATTCTGTTATGGTGTTCTAGGCATGGTGTACTGAGCTACAATCCCACACACTTAAAGAAATAAGGGAAAAAGACCTAGATATTGACTAAACTCACCATGCCTACCATAGAATTCACCTCCACGGTCAGACCACACAATCTTAATTTTCTTATCTAATTGATTTTCAACCTCAGCCTTAAAGACTTTAAAGACATCAAGAGCTTTAGACTTTTCTTAGATTAAATAATCATAACCATATTGAGAAAAGTCATTAATGAAAGTGATAAAATAACGATACCCACTTAGGGTTGGAGTAGGAAAAGGACCACAAATATCAGTGTGAATGATTTCCAATAGTCCTTAACTACTGATTGCTTCGCAATCAAGCTTCGTTTTTCCGCATTCAGAGGCTAATTTTGGATGATTTTACACTGTAAGTGCTTTGATTTAGTTTAGTTTCATTCTTATTAGTGTTTTTGGCTTTTTTAGGTTAACTTTGCCCAAAACCAGAGTTTTAGCAGCTGAACAGAGATGATATGAGTTGCGCAAAAGATAGAAGAATGCCAAGATGGGTTAAAAGCAAGGAAGGAAGCTTAAAAAGGAGGAAAAATTGGAAAAAAGCCTATGCCTATCGATAGGATGCTTCACTTATCGATAGGGTCACGTCTCGAGTAGTCAATTCTGCACAAAATGGCCTCCTGCAAGCCTCTCCTATCAATAGGATGTCACACCTATCGATAGGGTTGTGACTCATATCGATAGGAACTTAGGGCTATCGATAGAAACTCCTCTCGGGACCTTCCTCTGCACATATGCAAGCTTACCTATCAAGAGGGATACCAGCCTATCAATAGGCATGTGAGACCTATCAATAAGAGAGCAAGCCTATCGATAGGACCAAGCTCTGGTAGTTTCCTATTTTGTTCAGGACTTTATTTTTAGTAGATTTTGCAAGGGAATCATGGGGGAATCGGCTGGTAGGGTTTCCTAGCCTATTTAAACATCTTTTTGAGACTGAGAAAGGGTTCTCTTACCTTTGGTTGCACTCTGGTTCTTGGATTCATACTCTCTCACCTGTCACCTTGGATTTTGGATGCTCGAGCTTGAATGGATGTCTCCAGCGCATCATCTCCGATCATAAGCAGCTAAACTCCTCACTTGGGTATTAGATGAAGCTTTTTCCTTAGTTTATTGTTTTGGTTTGATTTGTAAAAGGATATTTACATAGTTTGTGGTGATTGTACAACTTTTGGGAGATTGCTTGTTATGCAATCCATTTTATAAATGTATTATTCATCATATGCAATTATTTTCTGTGATTTCAATTACATAAGTTGTGTAATGGTTATCTTCCAACATGCTTGTGCGAGTGCAGTTCATTCATGCCTTGCTTGGATAGGTTGTGCATGCTTCGCTTGACAAGCTATGCCTCACTTGGATGAATCGTACTGAGTTCACACTTGCATGATATTCTTGATGGTTTATTCTTGTAGTTTAAAGCATCATTATCATAAACGACTGTAAACCCTTATGCGAATCAACCATATGATAAATCACGGATTAAGTGGATTTGAAATACCCAAGGTTTCTTTTTATTAATTTCTTCTTTCATCAATCGCTTTATAATTTCATTAGTTTAAACAACCAACTCATCAAATCAAGAATTGTTTGTTAACTAGAATTAAACTTGCTTAGTTTTTCGTAACTCAGCCTTTAGTCCCTATGGTTCGACACCCGTGCTAAAATCGATATTTCAACAAATTGAGGTTACAGCATGAGTTACTTTATAAATTTAAATCTTGATTGCAAACAAGGAATAACCTTCCTTGTTCGGAGCGATCAACTACGAGGTGATCCTTTTTTCCTAAGATTGGTGAATTTTCCTTTGATACAATTAATACAAACACCAAAATCTCCAAAATCTAATGGGCCAAGAATACCTTCTTTAATCAATCTCTCAATTCTCTCTTTTGAGATGTGACCTAAACGCTTATGCCAAAGCATGGATGATGCCTTAACATTTTTTATTTGATTATATTTAAAATTTTCTACATTCACGGAAATGAAAGAATTCTCACAATCTAACTTATATAATCCATCAACTAGATAATCATTTCCAACCATAGAAGAATTGTGAAACAAGCTAAAACCACTTTTATTAAATGTGAATGAGAATCCAGACAAGACAAGTTTAGAAACATAAATTAATTTTTTTCTCATGGAGGATATATAAACAACATCCACTAAATCAAAAGAAAAACCAGACCGTAACTGTATTCTAACAACTCCTATAGGCTTGACTGCAACTTTCATGCCATTTCCTACGAAGACATTCACCTCATCCTTGGTTGGCACCCACTTGGTGATGAATCCCTGTAATGAATTTGTGACATGAATAGAAGATCCAGTGTCAATCCACCAAGAATCAGAAAGTACATCAATTAAACTAGATTCAAAGCAAACTAGAGCTAAGAAATTACCATTATTTTTCTTTTCAAGCCAGGCCTTGAATTTGCTGCATTCCTTCCTTATATGCCCGACCTTCTTGCAATGGAAACATTTAATCCTCTTTTTATCAATCTTTGAGCCTTGGAGTGCATTAAGGTTAGGACCTTGTTTTTTATTGTTTCCATTATTCCCATGAGGTCTCCTATTATGGTTTTGACGCCTATTCCCTTGACCATGCTATACCAAATTTGCACTCTCACCCTTCTCACAACGAATTCTATCCTCTTCTTGTACACAGATAAAGATAATATCATTAAAATTCCATTTTTCTTTTTGGGTATTATAGATCACCTTAAGTTGATTATACTATGATGGAAGAGAATTAAGGGCTAGGTGAACAAGGAATGAATCATCAATGACTACATTTAGGGATTTCAGTCTAAAAGCTAGGTCAATCACTCGCAAGATGTATTCATGCACATTCTCATAACCATCATATCTAAGTCCAGTTAAGGTACTCATTAGGCTTCCTATTTCGGCCTTGTCAAATTCTAAAAACTTCTGTCCCACAGCATCTAAGAATTGTTTTGTATTTCCATTATCAAGAATTCCACCACGAATGGTGTCAGACATGGACCTTTTCATAATCAGAAGGCACAAACAATTTTCTTTTTCTTACTTCTCATATTTTGATTTTACTTCCACAGAACTATTTTCAGCTGGCTTTGGAGGTTCATTTTCTCTAAGTGCCAAGTCAAGGTCCATAAGCCCAAATACAAATTATAAGTATTGCTTTCATTTCTTAAAGTTGGTTCCATTTAAGGTCACAATGGAAGATAGTTGGCTAGTAGCTACAGACACATTCAAAGCTGAAGATAAAGAAATAAAATGATATGAATGCTATGCTCAAACAATTGTAATAAATCATTAAAGGCATAAACTTTATGCTCTAATATCCGTATAAGCTTTATGGGGGTCCAATCCACACTATTATAACATCTCCTTTGGGTGAAGATTATAATAAGTTGAGTCTACCCAACTTTATCACATTGCTAACCTGTAAGAAACATATTGATTTCAAAAGATTCAACACCTCTGGGCAGAAGAATCCTTATCAATTAATATATTTTCATAGATTAGAATGTGCCATTATTTGCATGTAAATAAGCAATGATTTCCTTTGGGCCAACCACCACTAGTTACAATACAAACAATGCAATTCACAATCCAAATACCTTAGACCAAGAAAATCCTATCGCTTTCATGAATGGACCGCTTTGGCGGCTACCCAACCAATCAACCAATAGGACCCTTAGAATTGGATTGCTATATAATGTAATATAGCATAACAAATAATTATAATAATAATTTGTATTATATCACATGTTTGCATAATGATACGTATTTATAGTCACATGTGAAAATAATCATGAGTGTGAAAAACCAAAAGCCATACTAAAATGTATCAAATTTCCAAATATGTGTAATTAAACATTTGGAAATTGTACAGAGGTGGATATATATATATATATATATATGATAAAAATGCCTTAAAAAATTATAATTTGTACATAAATTATTATGTAATTCACACAATGTACGGATGTTTAGGATTCTCCAAGAGGCCATAGCACACATAGATGAAAAAACATGTGTATTGAACTTTGACAGCCTATGTACTTAAGCAAATATGTGATTGCACCATATAATTGCATATTTGTATTGCATTATTCCCATCA
>JAESVK010000050.1:2089475-2104445 GCA_017140935.1 Hamamelis virginiana | reverse complement strand
GTAGATAAAGCTTACATGAACATTATGGGTGATGTTGCCGGCAATTGTGGGTGGTAATTCAAATTCAATAGAACCTATCTAAGTTCATCAATCCACCATCTCAGGAAAAAATCATATTGGGAGAAAATATGAGGAGTTTTTTTTTTTTTTGGTATAAAACTTGTTGTCCGCTGATTTGAATCAATGAAGCACATAGTATTTGCTATTTATAGGCAAGCAAAATGAGTGCAGTAAATAAAGTGGTTGAACCCATAAATGGGTTCTTCAATTAATTTTTGATAAAATGGTTGAGCTCATAAATGGGTTCTTCAATTAATTTTTGCATGATGTAGTAAATGGATTTATGGGAAGTCTTCTTAAAATGCCTTATCAAGGATGTAGTAAATGGATTTATGTGAAGTCTTTGTGAAATGACTTATCACATGTCCGGTATGTGTATACATTATGGAAATTGTAATTATGAAAAAATATGTTACTTTGATTAATTTATTTTATTTTTTTTCCCAATCAACATATAGCTAAAAAATTGGATTATTTATGCTACATGGCACAACCTACAATTGTGGGTTTGTGAGAGGGTCCATATATAAACTTGATAAGTAGTTCAGGACTCTATTATATCAACTTATGTACTGTATATGAGTACACCACGTGATTAGATCCAACTCTTTTGCCATACAAATATAATTCCAAACTTATGGCAAACCTTTGCCTAAATTATCCATGTAATAATATTAATATTATATTATAATTACATTCGGAAGCTGCTTCTTCATTAGTACAACCATTTCATCAGCACACAGCATTTTGCATCATATCCCATAGGGTGACAAAATATGGTGTTACCCAAACTATAGGTATTGGGTAAGGTTACAACACCTCAAAAAACAGGAAAACCATATATAACATTTAGATTACTAATATCAGATAATAGACCACCATAATCATGATTCAACAAAAACTGCCAAAAAACCTAGCAAAACTATTCATATTTCTTGACTGCTGCCGTCATCACTATCAGCAGCAAATTCATCACCAATAAGACCCCCATCTTCTTCACCCGAATCATCGCTTGATGAGTCAACATCTGTTTGATCTCCGCATAGTTCCATCAACGTCCCCACCAATTCACGGATCTCAAGATATAATAGTTGACGTGATTGTCGCTCGCGGTCCAACTGTAGTTGAACGCTCCACTTATCATAAACACATTTGACTAGTGACTCCTCCGTTTCAGCAAGTTTTTTTTCCAATTCTTGAATCTTGAGATTCAAGTCATCCTTCACTTGTTGCATATTTTCTTCCTGTTTTGTGTCAAATTTTATACATAATAAATCAAAAAACCAAATATTGTTATTTATGTTATAACATGCTAAATTAAAATTCACAGTCAACATTTGTGTCACAACTGAACATGCATGTAAAAATAGGATCACTTTCAATTACCTTATTATTCTCAGCTGTAGAGGGTTCTTCATTCGATGAGGGAGATGCCGACATCCTTAAAGCCTAAATTATACCTAGTGCAGAGTTTTGTTGTATACTGATTCAGTTCTATTCTGATACAAATTGAATTTACACATCCAACAGCATCTATTTATAGACAAGCAAAATAAGTGCAGTAAATAAGTGGTTGAATTCATAAATGGGTTCTTCAATTAAAATTTGCAGGATGCGGTAAATGGATTAATAGGAAGCCTTCTGAGAAATGGCTAATCACCTGTCCCAGTGATTGATGGCATGGGTAATTGTAATTATGAAAGAATCTATTTGACCACTGAAAGAAAGATCCATTCACAGTAAATTGCATTAAGTTAAGTTGTTTTTACAGCGAATATCTACCTGTCGAATTAATTAGGGAGTTCTCTTCGATCTAATTTAAAGCAAACAGATATAGTGAACACAAATTGTGCATTTATTTATAAGAGAATTAACATTGTAAAGTTAAAAGCATACTGATGAGAAATGACAAATTTATTGTACTTAAAAGCACACCATTAACAATAATGGTGTTGTTTATTATCAAAAATGGTGATGAACCACATTATTTTTTATTTCAAGCTACAGCATAAGGTGTAGCATAAGGTGTTAAATTGTAATAAAGTAATAATTAAAAAGTTGAACTCTCTTATTATCGGTAATTCCATGTGTTATACACATCAGGAACCCCACGTATCCCTCTATAGCAAGTTGGAATGATTCAATTCCATGTGTTATACGTACATCAGGAAGCCCACGTTAACGATAATAGCAATGCACGTTAACGATAATAGCAACACCATGGAATTAAATAGCTATCTTTACAAGTTATTTGGCAATATAACCTTTTTTTCATATAAGCCCCGACAAGAAACTGCAGCATTGAATGGTGGCACTGTAGCATTGAATTTTGGGATCAATCCAAGTGGTCCACGCAGGACTACAACGGGATTCGTGTCGTCGCTCATGAGCGACGTCGCTTGGGAGAACCCCTCTATATATATATTATTTTTAATTTTTATATTTTTATATTTTTACTTCCGCTAAATGATGTCATTTTACCATTTACATATAAACAAAATATTCTAACCTAAGTACCTGTTTGAATGGAGTAGAAAAAGTAAAAAAAAAAAAAAAGGTGCTTTTAGTCCCAAAAAAATGAAGTAGAACCTCTTTGGGTAAAAAGGGAAAAGTTACTTTAAATAAAAAAAGTGCTCTTAGGTTCTTATTTGGAGAAGCATCCGGTGGACTGCTTTTCAAAATAGAAGAAGCCATTTTTCATTAATAAAATTCACGAATGCTAAGTTTGCCCTTTTAGCATTAACTTCAACAAATATTGTACCTTCCATCTCAAAACTTAAAACCCTATTGAGTTTTTTGTAAACCATTGTAATTACCTTTATATTAATATTTATATGAAAGATAGTTAACCTTTATATTAATATTTATATGACACATAGTTAAATTTAATAATTTATTAGTAATTTTATTATAATAATTTTATTATTTATTAAATATAATTTTATTATTTATATTTATATTATTTATAATTATGTATAAGCTTATTTATTTATTTATAAATAAGCTTATTTATTTTCCTACTTGATACTTCTTTATTTTCCTACTTGGCAATAAAATTATGAATAAACTTATTTATATTATTTATTATTTATAATTATGAATAAGCTTATTTATTTTTTTTACTTGATACTTCTTTATTTTCCTACCTGGCAATACAATTATGAATAAGCTTATTTATAAACTTGATGCTTTTTTATTTTCATACTTGGCAATAAAATTATGAATAAGCTTATTTATAATTTTATTGCCAAATAGGAAAAATAAGGCACCGTTTGGGTTTACTTTTTATAAGTGCTTATTTGATTTTAGAAGTAAAAAAAACAAAAAAATAAAATAGCAGTGTTCGGTTAAAATTTTATTAAGTACTTTTTATTAAGTGAAAAAAACAAAATTACCCCTTTTAGCAAGAAGCAAATCAAAATAGCTTTTAAAAACAAATATCTAATATCAAATTGAAGCACTACAAAAACCGACGCCGTTTTTTCCACCCAAGGCTCATCCTCTCCATTTGACACTCGACTCTCAAGGTATGCACCGTCTCTCTCTCCTCTCTCTTTCTCGCTCTTCTTCTCTCTCCTCTCTCTTCTCTCCTCTCCTCTTTCCTACACTCTCAAGTTCTAAGAACAAAAAGTATAGCCACTATTTGAATTTGCTTTTTGCTTATTAAAAGAAAAGAAAAAAAAATAAAAAAGAACTTTTTTTTTTCTTGTTAAAAGTATTTATCAAAAGTAAATCCAAACAGTGCCTAAGCTTATTCATAATTTTATTGCCATGTAGGAAAATAAAGAAGTATTAAGTAGAAAAATAAAGAAGTATCTATCCAGCAAAGGTAATAGTATCAATTCAAGATTTTAAGCAATTTTTTCAGATGGTATTCAAATAAATAAAAAAGCACTTTTAAAATATAGTTTCCAAATAAAAAAACATTTTTTCAGTGTCAACATCACTTTTAAAATATAGTTTTCAAACATAACCAACTTCTACTTCTACTTTCATATGCATATGCATTAAGTAGAAGTATCCAAACAGACCTTAAATCCTAATCTATCAAAACTCATAACCCTCACTCTTCAGCCGCTCTTCACAAGAAGCTGCCCGTGCCGCCGTGAGCCTCTCTTCCTCCCCCAGTCCGCCGTTGGCTCACCGTCCGACAGTCCTCCATTTCCGGCGAGGATTCCGACCATCCTCCATCTCCGGTGAGTATATTCATCCGTTTTTTATTTTTTATTTTTTATATACTGTTCTTAGGGTTTTTTTTCTTCCTCCTCATCCAGTCATCTCGCGACTGCTCACCGTCCGACAATCCTCTTTGGCAAGGATTTCGACCATCCTCCATCTTCGGTGAGTCTATTCATCCGTTTTTTCCTTTATTTATTTATTTTTTTAATTTTTTAATTTTCTGTTCTTAGGGCTTTTTTTTTTCTACATTTTTTCCTCCTCTTCAATCTTCGTTGATCCCTGTGTGATGTGTGTGAGCTTGAGAGAGTGGGATCAATTTATGATATTTTTTTAAGGCTACTTGGGTTGATTGATTTTGTGAAATAGTAATTTTTTGTGAAATCTGATTTTTTATGTATTGTGAAATTTGAATATTTTTTGTGAAATCTGAAATATGAAATATGTACTTGGGTTGATTGATTTTGTGAAATATGAATTTTTGTGAAATCTGAAATATGTACTTCCATACAGAATTTGAATTACATGTGTCTTACTGCCCATTACATTGATAGTAATTGGAAACTTCAAAAGAAAATCATTAACTTTTGTTTAGTTCCCAATCACAAAGGTGAGACACTTGGCTAGCAAGTTGAGATGTGTTTGTTAGAATGGGGGATAGATAAGTTTCTCACAATTATAGTTGATAATGCAAGCTCTAACAATCTTTGCATTTCACACATGAAGAGGAAGATAGAGAATAGGAGGGGTACCATTTTAGAGCATGAGTTTTTGCATATAAGGTGTTGTGCCCACATATTAAATCTTATTGTATGTGATGGTTTGAAAGACATTGATGACTCGATTGTGTAAGTGCATAATGCCGCGATGTAAGAGTTAAATGTAAGAGTTAAGTTTGTTTAGATGTGTCTACTAGATGGAACTCCACATATATTATGTTGGAGAGGGCTAAACACTATCAAAAAGCATTTGAAAGATTAGAGGAAGAAGATAAATATTCCAATAAATTCAGAAAACCAATGAGCACAACAAATACCATGAGCATGCAGTGACCAGCCAATTTAACGCAAGAAAACTAGTAATACTAGGTGTCATATTGCAGCAAAAACAAAATAAGAAATAAGTAGTAGACATTGGGCTTCTATACGAAAACTTTAGCAGCTAATTACGACCATTCAGATTGTGTTTATTCTCGAATTCATCAAATTCAACAGGCTACAGGCTACTATGAGTAAGCCGCACTAGAAAAGCATAAGACTTGAGGAAAGGGACACATGCATCAATGCAGAGTATCGGAAACAAAGTGTTTGTGTTTGTGCATTGTGCTATGATATGTAGGACGCTTCTATGTGTTGACAGTTGGCATGCCATAAGTCTTTGAAACAACAACCATGACCAACACCTATTTGGACATTTATTGAATTGTCTGCCTTTATTTACTTAGAGAATGTACAAAAAACACTATGGCGTTATTCCTTTTCGCTTAGGAACTTATTACATGGTCATTATTCCCATCATTTGCTTTCTACATTTCTTTTGCATGTGCATACAATCTTAAACCTATTTGAACTTACTGGCATGCTGAGAATCCCACACACTAAACATCAAAATAAATGGTGTTCTACATATATGAAAGAAAATAAATTCTTTTGTGCGTTCTCCCGTCTTTTTTCGCTTTTATTTTTATTTGCTTTGAAAGAAGAACAAGACCCTTCTTAAGTCCTTTTTTTTTTTCTTTTTTTGTTCTTTTTTGGGTTTGGAGTATCCAATGTTGCAAATAGAGTATCTTTGCTAATCTTTCTGGATTGTTGTAGTTAGGTTTGATTTAGTGTTCTTTACTTGTAAATTCCTTGTATAATGGCCTAGTGCTTTTGAACTTTTATTTTTCTTATAAAAACAAAAATTCCTCAATTAAACCAGAGAACAACACAACACTACTACATAATCAGGTTTCAGAATGGAAAGAATTATGTATTTTCTGTTAAGCTTGATTGACAGATTTAAAAGGCCAATTAAATAGATTCCATCTCTAGCAAGCCATTTTGGAGGAGAACCAATTTTTAATGATGTAATCACAAGTTAGGCACATCTTGGATTATATGATATTCAGTTTACACGAACTGTAATCCAATCAAGTCCAAAGACAGCTAAAACAGTCAAATCACTTGTGCAATTTCATTGGTTCAAAAATAAAAAACTCATCACCTAGACAACAACTCAAATTGCTGGGAAATTGTTTATGTAATTTTCAAAAAGAAGACTCGGCCCAAAAATCATATCATCATACTAGGGTTTTAAGTATCAGGTAATGGACCTATAATGGTAACGGTAAAGGTGTAACGGGTATCGGGTGTATCAGGTGATATGTAATGGGTATCGGGCGCTAGGGCCGTGAATTTTTTTTTATTTTTTCACACTAACCCCCAAAAGCAGTAATACACATATCTTTACCCTATACTAATGTATATTAATGTTTTTAAAGAGTTTTAGTGAATTTATTTTAAGTTTTCACGAATCATTAGTTCATCACTCAATTAAAATTAATTGAGTAAAGAACTAGAACTCTTTGAATATGAATAAACGTGTTTAATGTACACCCGCAATTTATAATTATTTTGAAAAATATTTTTGTAATAGATTTTTATAATATATTATGTAAGTTATAAGTTACTAGCTTGCAAGTTAACAAATTTTAAAATTAAACCGAAAATTTGTTTGAATTGTATTATAAATTTTTAAATGTTTTTAAATTTTTTATTTACTTTTTTAAGAATTAAATTTTTGGCTCATAATTTTTTAATTATAATTTATTTTTGGCATTTTAGTTTAATTTGCTTTGAAATATTTATAACTATTTAAAAAAGCAAACCGATATAAGCAATTTTAATTTTATAAAAAAATTATAAAAGTAATAAAATTTGTAATATTAAATTAGAAGTTAACTTAATTACACAAGTCAATTAGTGATACGTCTCGAGCTTCTCGAGTGTTCTTGAAAAGTAGGGGGTATGTATATATATATATATGGGTGGGTGGAGACCACAATGCCCCACCAGAAAGAGGAGCCCGCCGATTGCTTCCCTTACGGGACGGCGACGGCAGCGGCGGTGGAGTCCTCATTGGTGACTGCGCAAGTAAGTCCTCTCACTTGAACTTACAGAATGCTTTTTCTTCTTCTCTCCTTTTTAACTCCTATTTTCTTTTTCTTTTTCTCTCAATCCAACACTTGAGGGACTAAAATCACGAGACTTTATCATTTATTTGAAAGAAAAGCAAAGTAGTTTACTAATTGTTACGAATCTCTGCTTTCAGCAGGAGCTATGGGTTTCCTGTCGTTCACGTGGGTGTAACGGGGTGTAAAGTGTACAGGAGCCTTTGAAATCCCATACGTATAGGGCGATACATATAGGATCGCGCGATACTTAAAACTATGCATCATTCTTCTATATAACAGTAAAAGGAATTCTAAAATTTTAGGATTTTTATGTCTTTATGCACATATTTTTTTACTTTTTTTTTTTTTCTTTTTTGCCCCTCTCTGCTCTTAAACAACACACTTAGGAAAAAGAACTACAGTTCAGACACTTCAGTAAAGAAACCCTAAAGAACATTATATGAACTAAAATGTTTAAGATTACAATTCAAAACCTAAAGGCTGCATTGTCGTAGGACAGAATCAGAATTCCAATTCTCTAGAATTCTAAATCAATCAATAAAAATGGCATAGAATTCCAATTCCAATTCTTATATCAAGCTTGATACTGATTCTTCCAATTTCTAATTTCAAAATCAATCATTCCAATGTATAGAACGCGCACACACACACACACACACACACACACACAAATCGACTTACAGCGTACCTGAATAGGGCTTGATGGAGAAAGCTACCAGAGCTTGATGGAGCTTTAATGACGGAAGTAAAATCAAAGTAAAAAAGGATTTTCAATTCCTTTTTTCAGATATTCTTTCTGAAGTATACACACACACACACACACACACTATGCATGATGCATGTGTCCCTTTCCTCAAGTCTTAAGCTTTTCTTGTGTGGCTTACTCATAATAGCCTGTTGGATTTGATGAATTCGAGAATAAACACAATCTGAATGGTCGTAATTAGCTGCTAAAGTTTTCATATAGAAGCCCATTATCTACTACTTATTTCTTATTTTATTTTTGCTGCAATATGACACCTGAAATTACCAGTTTTATTGTGTTAAATTGGCTGGTCACTGCATGCTCATGGTATTTGTTGTGCTCATTGTTTTTTCTGTAATTCGGAAACCCATGGAACACTTAAATTGGAGTTGCTAGAAAACGCTAAAATCCCAGGAATCAGTGTTTTGGATGACACAATTCAGAACATGGTACACCTTCCTTCTTAGAGTGCTACATAAGGCATTCCAAAACTTTTCTTTTCAATTCTTCCTGTATTTTTCCTTTCTTTTTTAGGGCGTAGCTTCAAGATAAATAAATCATCAGCTTCTAGAATACATAGTTTTTAAGAATAGGAATAAAAGGCAAGGGTCAAAGAACACTAAGAGCTGCAAGAGCTGGAAACATTTTTTGTCATGCATTTACAGATTACTGCTTATAGAACAATTTTCAAAAGTTAGTAGAGAACTTGTATATATTAAAGACGCTATGTTTCATTTATTATTTTCTCAATGAAAATTGCTCTTGCGATTAGAATTTGCTCACCACATTCCAAGTGGTCAATTCAAGCCTACCCTTATCATAACATGTATATTTGAATGTGGTGTACAACATTCTTGTTTTTCGATTTGTACCCAATTGATCCACATTCTTGGCAACAGGGGTTTATATAGCTCAAGGCATTTGGGAGATGAGGTCAAATAGATGAGTGGACAATGAGTTTGAGATCAAATAGATAAATAGACACAAACAAGTTTGAACCCTTTAGAGATTTTGATGCTTAATATGTGAATCATGAGGTCAAACGATAAAAATTAGACATTTATAGGTATGCACAATTTATATGTCAAGAAAGGAGGCATCATTCTCATTAATTGGGTCAAAATGTACGTCATAAATCCTTATTATGTTTTCTCTTACAGTTATTTTCTCACGCTACACTAAAACATCACTTTTCCTAACATTCAAGGTATGCCCATTACATGTTCATGGGTATCCAAAAATTTTCAGAACTATTTCCTAATTTTTAATTTTTTTTTTCAATATTTTGGATACATTTAAGGAGTATCGGATATGTATTAGAGAATATCTGAGAAGTATTGGTATCTGATACGGATAATGATTTTTTGTACAAGTATCAGTTCCAGTTTTAGAAGTATCAATGCTTTATTTTGCATGACTTGAAAGAAAATATTTGTGGATTTTTGGTCCAGTACTCTCTCTCTCTCTCAACTTCTCTGTTATCTTTCTTTTTTCTTTGTGCATGGGGAAGAGGGGGAGCTTGGAAAAGAAGGAAAAAAAATCAAGTGTAGACTTCTTTATTGTGATAAATTAAATTAGATCTACAAGTTCCTGGCTTATGACTTGTGGGTTTTCTTTAGCTTCTTGTGTCTCTGTCACCTTACATAACTGCTATGGCCTATAACCTTGAAAAAGATTCTATATCGTTCAGTTCTTTTGCATATTGAAAGCTTTTTATGTTTTTTTCTTTTTCGTTTTTTCATTTCATCTTTCCTTTCTGTTGCTGGTCCATTAGGCGCTTTAATTGCTCTTCTAGAGCATGGTTCAATCACTAAATGCACAAGGCACGAGATGTGGGACAGATAGGGGGAACTATCAAAGTTGAGGTAGGAGAGTTGCTTGAAATACAGGAAATGGTTGCTGAAAATTCTGGATAGCAACTATTTCTGGCCCTAGCTGCAACTATATGAGGGTGTGGGGGGTTAGGATCAAGGTTCAAAGATGGGAGAAAGGCTGGGGTCATGAACACAAGGTTTTGGGGGTTATTGGGTTTGAAACCAAAAAATTATTGGTGAATTAAAAAAAAAAAATGCAGTAGCACAGAAAGTAGTAGTAGAAGAAGAAGAAGAAGAAGAAGAAGAAGAAGAAGAAAAGGGAACAGAAGACTTAAATCCAGTTAAGTCTAGTTAAACTCAATTTAGCAATGTCCCAAGTGAGCCCCATTTTAAACTCTAGACAAATTTCTCAGGACTTTCAGTTCTTGCAGTGCTGTTGTTCTATCAACAAACTTCCTTTCTGTTTTTATGTTCATTAACCAGTTACGGTACAATGCTTCTACATTTTCTTCAACTACGTATTTGGTGTTATTTCTTTGTTTTATGTAGTTCCTTATTCATGTGTCTTCTGTTGCAGTATCTATACTTCATTGGTAATTTCATGTGGTGTTTGTGTTAGAAGAGTACCCTTTTGCAACTGCTTGCAATTTGTAGATGACATGGCAAGAGGCTTTTGAATCACCTGGAACTGCTGCTGTTGATTGTTATGATAGATATATGGCCGATCATTCTTTAACTGTACCTGATCATTCTCTCGGTTTGACAGATCATTCTTTAGTTATTGGGCAAGAATTCCCTGATGTAGAAACTTGCCGAAGAGCTCTAAAAGATATTGCTATAGCATTGCATTTTGATCTTCGGATAGTGAAATCAGATCGCAGCCGGTTTATAGCCAAGTGTTCTAAGGAAGGGTGTCCATGGCGTGTCCATGTAGCAAAGTGTCCTGGAGTCCCAACCTTTTCAATTCGAACTCTGCATGGAGAGCATACCTGCGAAGGAGTTCGCAACCTCCATCATCAGCAGGCATCGGTTGGTTGGGTTGCCAGATCAGTGGAAGCACGAGTTCGGGATAATCCACAATACAAACCAAAGGAAATCCTGCAAGATATCCGTGATCAGCATGGAGTTGCCGTGTCTTACATGCAAGCTTGGCGTGGAAAGGAACGCAGCATGGCTGCACTCCATGGAACTTTTGAAGAAGGGTATCGTCTGCTTCCTCCATACTGTGAGCAAATAAGGAAAACTAACCCAGGAAGCATTGCATCAGTTTTTGCCACTGGACAAGAAAATTGCTTCCAGCGCCTCTTTATTTCCTACCGTGCGTCAATTTACGGGTTTATAAATGCCTGCAGGCCCCTTTTGGAACTTGACAAAGCACATCTTAAAGGAAAATACTTGGGGACAATACTTTGTGCTGCAGCTATTGATGCTGATGATGCATTGTTTCCATTGGCAATTGCTATTGTTGATACAGAAAGTGATGAGAATTGGATGTGGTTCATGTCAGAATTGCGGAAGCTTCTTGGAGTGAATACCGACAACATGCCTAGACTTACAATATTATCCGAAAGACAGAGGAGCATTGTAGAGGCAGTTGAAACACATTTTCCAAGTGCTTTTCATGGTTTTTGTCTGCGTTACATTAGTGAAAATTTCCGCGATACATTTAAGAACACAAAGCTGGTGAATATCTTTTGGAATGCTGTTTATGCACTCACATCAGTTGAATTTGAAAGCAAGATCTCTGAGATGGTAGAGATTTCACAAGATGTCATACCATGGTTTCAACACTTTCCACCCCAACTTTGGGCAGTAGCATATTTCGAAGGGGTACGATATGGTCATTTTACATTGGGGGTAACGGAGTTGCTGTATAATTGGGCCCTCGAATGTCATGAACTCCCTATAGTGCAAATGATGGAACATATTCGTGAGCAGTTGGCATCTTGGTTTAACGATCGCCGTAATGTGGGCATGAGTTTGAACTCAATACTTGTACCATCTGCTGAGAAGCGCATTTTAGAAGCGATTGCAGATGCTCGTTGCTATCAAGTTCTCCGTGCAAATGAAGTTGAATTTGAGATTGTGTCAACTGAACGGACAAATATAGTGGATATACGAAGTCGTGTGTGTTCGTGCCGCCGTTGGCAGCTCTATGGCTTACCTTGTGCACATGCTGCTGCTGCACTTATCTCTTGCGGGCAGAATGCCCAGCTATTTGCCGAGCCTTGTTTCACGGTAGTGAGCTATCGGGAGACTTATTCACAGCTGATAAATCCTATCCCAGATAAGAGCCTTTGGAAGGAGCTGGGTGAGGGAGCAGAGGGTGGAGGTGCCAAAGTTGATATCACAATACGCCCACCCAAGACTCGCCGGCCACCTGGTAGGCCCAAAAAGAAGGTTCTCCGTGTGGAGAACTTCAAGCGCCCAAAAAGAGTTGTTCAATGTGGTCGCTGCCATTTGTTAGGACATTCTCAAAAGAAATGCACAATGCAAATTTGACTCTCAATTAGCTTGTTAAAATTTATTTTTCTTTGTATCATCCAGCGATTGCAATAGAATCAATGGTGTGTTTGTAATCTTGGTGTATGCTTTTAGCAAAATAAGGATCTGGTCCTTTTCAGCATACTTTCACCTGTTTGCCTTGTTTATGTAGTGGCGGTATGTTCTTATTTCCTGGCTTCATTTCCAATGGCGTCATTAACTTAATTCTTTCATTCTTGTATCAGTCAAATTGTTTGTCCATATGTTTCTTGTGTTACTTTATTGTCGTTATGTTGGGGGTACATACGTTTGCTGGTGATACATACGTTTGTGTAACATATTCATTAGTAATTTTTCTGCTGATTTCTGAAATCTAAACTGACAGATCTGTCAGTTTAGAAAATTTCTGATTATTAATGCACTCTGTAAAACACAGAAGTGTCCTGTAATTCCTTTTGTTGTTTCCGAATTAATTCTAGTGTGTTCTCAAGATTTGTATTTGTTCTTCTTGTTTGCTTTGTGACAATATTGAATGCCAGAAGCATATGGATATTTATAGGCTCATATGGACAAACTGGAAGGCAACGAAGGATGTCTCGAGTGAAAAGGAAAATTAAAGGGCATGAAATGTGCGAGGTTGAGCATTCCATGTTATTTCAGTTATTTAATGTGATGGTAATCTTAGTTACCGACTTCTTATATTCTTTTGGACAGATTTAGCAAGCACGAATGTCTGCAATGAAAGTCCATGACTAGGCTAACTGGTTAAGGACGACCAATGTTGGCTTCAGCAGCACTGGGAGAATCACTCTTACATTCGAACTCTTGTTTGGTAATTTTGCTCCTTGTGTTGATCAAGTTAAAAGGATTTTGCTAATTACATGTTGGAGTATTCTCTCTATACTTGCTGAATATGATTAGGAATTTGATTTGATTAAAAATGGCATTTACTCTTGAAAGGTTGCTTGCCAATCATGTCAACACCTTTAATTGGCAAGTGATACTAGCAAGTTGTGTACTTAAATTCACTTTGGGTTCCATTCATGCTAGTAGTCTTTATATTAAGAATATTACCAAATACCAAGTCCTTGAACCGGGGCTATTTTGCTGTTACTTTTTACTCATGAGTTTTGAGTTTTTATACCTCCTTTCTGTCTGAGCAATAGAGAGTCTCAATATGGCTCCGGTTGATTGATAGGAAAAATAAAAATAACATCACTTTCCCTCACTTCTTATCGTTCTGGTTGTCACAGGATAGTTGTAAACCCCACCACTATTTTTTTTTTTTAGGGAAAATATTTTCTTTAAAATGCATGCTGCATTTTTTACAAGAAAAATCATCATTGGAAAGTTCAAGTTCCTATTTTCTTACAGCTTTCTTTTAAACCAAACAGGTGCACAGAAAGTATGTTTCAACAAGTTCCTTTTCCTTTATGTTCTTACATTGTACATTCCTGCACAAGTTTCTTGACAACAAACACAGCATATGGGTTATGTTTGGGTATGGGACTAGCAAGAAAACCTGGCAGCCAAATATATCTTAGATTTGTCATGATTGATTGGTTTTATATTTGTGGCCACCTTCGATCATTCTGCCTGGTAAGCTTCACTGATCCGCTTCCTATGCATAAAGTTTTGATTCCCTTTTGCTACCTTTCTTTTTAATATCACTCCATTGAGTCCTCTCTATGAAGCACAGACACAGACACCAGACACAGGTACGATACGACACTGACACAAACTCAGTGATATGAAGAAAATGGATTCACATGCACCTGTAGAAGTTGGTGGAGAATCTCTGTTTGGCTTTGAAGAGTGATTTCCGAATCAGGAAAAAAAGGAAAACAAAATGGGCAAGGAAGCAAGTGCTTGATGGGCTTGTTTTCTCTTCCCAAATGAGCCACCTTCGAAGAAGAGAGACTCTCTCATGGACTTACTTCAATCTGCTTCTAATCCAAATTCTCATCTAATCTATTGTTTAAATATTGCCTTGTTTTTCATGCCACAATTAACTATCCATTTCGGAGCTTTTAAAAAACGTTCGCAAGAAGTCAATCATTACCCATATTTTTTATTTGTAAGAAATTTGTGATCAGCATTACATTCCAAAATAATAATAATAATAATAATAATAATAATTTTGGTTACATTGTATATTCCGTTGTTGTTAAGTTAATTTACTAATATTATACGTACATTCCAAGTAATAATGCGATGAAGAACGACAAGAAGTTAATCTTATTCAACGAACTGTTGCATTTTTTATTTGTAATAATAACTTAAGAACTATGGCAATGAGAGAGCAGTAAAGATTTTTTTTTTTTATAAATTTTTTTATTCCCATTACTAATTTTTAACGTCCTTTTGTATTACTAGCTAGCATGAAAATTGAAATATAAATGCCCAATCAGTATAATCTTTTAGAAAAATTGACATGACATAGCTATATTGGTAGAATAATTAACATGCATAGTAAAATAATATTGTCATATGTTTTTTTTCCCAGAAAATAAGAA
>JAESVK010000050.1:2057231-2089375 GCA_017140935.1 Hamamelis virginiana | reverse complement strand
TATATATATATATATATATATATAGTCCCATTTCTGTGAGGACTTCCTTATACGAGGACTTGCTTTTTTGGCCAATGTAAAATGAGTATTTTGAAAAACTGATTGTTGGATTTAATATTCTTTCTATGTATGAGAGGCATGCCAAAAATTATAGTTATCGGACCACAGGTTTCTGAAATATAGACTATTAAGCATTATATAGGTATTTAATTTTCACAGTTTGTATTTTAGAAACCAGTGGTCCGATCACTTTAATTTTTGGCATGTCTGTCATACATATGGAGAATATTAAATCCAACGGTCAGTTTTTTAAAATACTCATTTTAAATTGGCCAAAAGGCAGTGGCGGAGCCACATATTGCCTAGGGGTGCCATGGCACCCTTTAGCTTTTGGAAATCCTTTATATTGTTTATATATTATTGTAAAAAAATATAATATTTTTGTATATAGTATGTCTTAAAAAATAAGATGGCACCCCGACATCGAACCTTAAAATTTAAAACATTTCTATACATAATATATTTTGCCTGTATTTTATTAAATCTAAATAGATATTAGTTTTTATTGCACCAAAAAAATACTAATTTTATTTTTCTAAAAAAAGTCTTAAATCTTAATATACTTTCCATGCCTAACTTTTAAAATTTTTATTTTTAAATTTTGGTACCCCTTAGAACAAAATCCTGGCTCCGCCCCTACCAAAAGGTCAAATCCTCATATAAGGAAGTCCTCATATGAGAAAAATATCGCCAAAGTAGTTGAAACGCTTAAACAATCTTTCATAAAACATAGATGTTATAATTGAATCTTGACATTTAGATTATCGTAATGGATGTAATTTTTAAATGATTTCATCCAAATTTTTATATAACAAATATAAACTGAAATAGACCTAAAATTTCTTATGTTAAAAGAAGTCCATTAAATTATGGTTTGAAGAAAAAAAATATGGAAGTTAAAATTGTATTTAAAATTGTTTTTACGCGTGTCCATCCAATTACAACTGGACAGTTTGAGCAATTTTTTTTTTTTTTTGATGACGAGAGTGTATGGATCAGCTTACGCACATCTCTATTAATTTCTCAGGTAACCGTAATATTCTACTAACCACGGATACCATGTAAAGCGTAAGGCAAATACTTGGATAGGTGCCTAGAGACTAGAAGCGGAGTTTGAACATTTTCAGTTAAACAAAAACATGCTGTCATTCTGTAACATTTTAAGTTTTTTGACAACTCTCTCTCTCTTCGTAGAATATTTTTGACTCTTCTTTTCTTCCATAAATATACCCACACACATCATATTGCATATTCCGTTTTCTGTCTCATTGCTGTAGTTGGTCCCAAAAGGCTCCTTTATCTCTGATCCCTTTGCCATTTCTGAGATTATTATTACTAATTTATCATTATTACTTGCTGTCATTCTAATTTGCGAGAAATCTCAACAAACCCAGAAGGGAGAAGAAGTTCTGAATCATTGGAATGTTTTTCTTCTTCTCCCAATTGTAATATCTCTTTTCTGTAATCCTCATATAAATTTGATTGATGGGTTTTAGGGTTTCAATTGATTTGATTCTGATCTGGGTTTTTTTGATGTGTTTTGGTGATTATATTTCTTGTGGATCTGTTGGTTTTGACTCTAATTTTGTCTCTTTTCTTTCATTCTATTCTATTGATGAGTAGTTGAGAATCAATTGATGTATGCAATGAGGCTTTTCAGTATTTGATAGATTTAGGGTTTCGAAGTCCAGTTATCAATGGAATTTGGGACTTGCAATTAGAATCAGAAGCCTCAATTCCAATTTCAATTCCACTGTTTGGTTGCCTTTATATCTATATTTAATCATATACAAACACACTGATGGATTTGAAGGGTTGGACTGTATCCAACTTACTCCTGCCAGGACCACTTTCGTGGGACCTTAAGCCCATAGAACAGGAAACATAAGATTCAAAAGTTGTTTTCTTTTCTCTTCCTTGGTTTCCTCAGCAACCAAGCAGATGCTATTATATTGTGAAATTTCCATGTATCTCACTAATATATATATATATATATATATACTGTTCTTGTGAGTGTTCTATGTTGTTTACTTATCTGGTTCTTAATTAAATTGTTTTTAATCGCATCAATATATTATTTCCTTTTCCCCTTTCGATCGAACCTTTAGCTGTTTCCATGTCTTGGTCTTCGATACTATGTTCAAACCCTCAATTTTATAATACGTTGAGCTTGTAATTTGTTATCCATATATTTTTGCTTTGAGTTTTGGATTATATTTACATGACGATCACCTTTGTTTCTCATCCATATGAGTGCAGGTGTAAGGACTCATTGGTGACTTTGGTGCTCGTGAAATAGTTGTTAATGCTTTATCCCAAGAATATAGTTCTTCAAGATTTATAGGATTCTGGATTATATCTTGTATATTTTGGAGCATAATTTGAAGGCTTGGCTTGTATATTCACCATCAATTGATTCAAAACAAGTAAAGATTTTCATAATTGTCGACTATTAAAGTTGATTTGTTTAGAAAGATTCAGAAGCTACAAGTAAGAGAGTAAAGTTCAGAGTTTGTCTGCTAGGTGAGTGTTTATGTTGAAAGATGTCTAGCTTTCATTGCCTTTTATTTCATACAGATTGTGCTTGAAATGTGCTTTTGCTTTACTATGCGTTTTCCTTTCTTAACTTGTTTGATCCCTTGTTATATATTGGAACAAGTTAGTTTCACTTTTCAATCTTAGATACATTCTCATACGTGGATCAGACAATAGGCTGCCACTGCCTTTACTTTTACTTTTGCAAGGTATACTTGTATTCATTACTTCTCTCTCTCTTTCTCTCTCGATTCTACAAGGGGTGGCACTATTATATTTACGTGTGTGGGATCTTTATTTGTTTTTGGTGGGCGGGGACATAATTTTTTGCTTATGATGGAAACCATTTATTTTGCTATGCTTCTTATGCTTTCGTCAAGTGATATTGCCTTTGGGTCAAATGGCCTAATATTAGCTTGTGAAGATTTTGTTTTCAGTCTTTAGTGGGCTTCCTTTTTGTAGAAATGTAGCGATTTTGTTAAACTAATTTCTCTACTATAGCATATGCATATTGTAGTAGCATTGTAGTCAAATTTATTAAATGGGTAAATAGAATAAGCCTACAAAAATGTTGTATTTTTGACAGATGCCAGGCCTGCAACCATTGTAGTTTACCTTTTTGACAGATGCCAAGCCTGCAACCATTGAGTGAATAGAATATGCCTACAAAAATGTTTTATTTTGGAGTGTAAATTCGCTAGCGTAGATCAAATTATAGTTCTTTTTTCAATTGAGCTTCTTGCTTTCTAGATGTTGCTTGTAGGGTGGTTTTTCTTTGATGTAATAAAGTCACTCCACTTTATTATCATTTTTTAAAGAAAATTTAAAGGCATCTTTTATATTAATAGTTATAAATGCAGTGTGGTGTATAAATATTTTTTCCTATAAATTTTTTTTTGGGGATAAGAGAATGAATATAGCATTTTATTTGAGGCCGTAATCAAAATGGACTACGTAGTGGGGGTTGAGAGGCACAGTAAATTGCTAATGCCATATCATCATTTATGAATATTCATGTGTTCTGATGAGTTTCGGTGGATTTCATGTATACACTTTTATGAGTTTGAACTGAAACTATGGTGTTTTAAAGTTACCTTTAAGTTCCTTTTTGATTTTTTAAATATAGAAACCTTCACATTGATGACCTTTGTTTTGCATAACGGAGACCTTTTACAGTTTCTTATTGACATGGATGTTAGAGACCTCTGAATTTCATTAAAATTTCTTGTCAAAGCAGTTGACTTGGAGATTGCCTGCTTTAACCTATAATTTCATCTATTGCAGCTATCAGTTTGCTGCAAATAATTTGATTGGCTCATTACTTTTGAGTCTTATAGTTCTAGTCAATTTATCCTTTCTGTCAAGAGAAACAGTGGGCTCTCTGATAATTTTGATGTTTTTAATAAACATAATACAGTGCACCCAAGATGTCAGATATTAAAGGAAGCACATCCACCATCACAGATATCTGTGCTCTGCACAAGGAATTGGATGAGGCTTCGTGCCCAATATGCATGGACCATCCGCATAATGCTGTTCTCATTCTGTGCAGCTCTCATGACAAGGGATGCAGGTCTTACATCTGTGATACAAGTTACAGGCATTCTAATTGCCTTGATCGGTTTAAAAAACTGAAAGTCAACCTTAGGAACAGCCCACAACACAACAGTTTTTCCTCACCTAGAAACCCAGACAGTTTAAGACTTGGTCAGTTGCCTCTTAATGATCATACTTCAGAAATAAACTCAGGTTTGGGAGTCAGAAATGAATTGGCTGAAACTCATGAATCCTTAGTATTAAGGAACCAAAACCCATACGAACATTTAGAAAATCAAGGTGGACACATTGTAGAAACAAGTGGTTCTGAGTCGTTCCAGGAAACAAATGCATTGGAAGAGTCTAGGTCAGGAAATTCATTATCACAAGAGCCAAACTTGGACTTGAAATGTCCTTTGTGTAGAGGTACTGTTCAAGGCTGGAAGATTGTTAAGGAGGCTAGACAGTATCTTGACTTGAAACATAGGAGCTGCTCACAGGAGTCATGCTCATTCATTGGGAGCTATGGTGACCTCCGGAGGCATGCCAGGAGGGTGCACCCAGCAACACGTCCTGCTGATATTGATCCCACAAGACAACGTGCTTGGCAACACCTCGAGCACCAGAGGGAATATGGTGACATTGTTAGTGCTATTCGTTCTGCCATGCCAGGTGCTGTTGTGCTTGGAGACTACGTTATAGATAATGGAGAAGCATTCAATGGTGAAAGTAGTGAGTTAGGTGAAGGCGGTGGCCCGTGGTGGACTACGTTATTACTGTTCCAGATGATCAGCAGCAGTAGTCCAAGGAGGCCCCTTGGCTGGCCAAGGGGCCTGTCTAGGGTTTGGACACGGCATCGTCGTTCTTCTGGAGGTAATTCAAGTCGAAGGAATCTTTGGGGTGAGAATCTTTTGGGCCTGCAAGATGAGGAAGACGATTGGAATCTATCAGGTGATAGGGATGAAGATGTTTCTCCAAGACCAAGGAGGCGTCGGCGGTTCACACGGTCCAGACCCAGTCAAGACCAGCGATGAAGTAACTTTGCAAAGTTACCGGTAAACTTTTTCGGCTTCTTTCCAATGTTTGTCCAAATGATTTTGTTTGGTTTACTTTCGAATGACTCACTGTTATTTCCTGGCTAATGTTTCTGTATTGTGCAGAACTTCCATGAGCTAACAAAAATTAGTGAACCAGTTCTTCATATCCTGATAAAATTCCCTCACATTGTAGAAGATCAATGGGTTCGGAAATCTTGTAGCCCAACAAGCATAGAGAGGAGAAGAATTAGAGATTTATGGAATTAGTTTTCTTCTATACCAAAGAGACAAAAAACGATTGTAAATTATGTGTATATCATGTTTTAGTCATCTAAAGACTCGAAATATTTCCAGTCAGTGTTTTGATTTTATGTTCGTGATTCTCTCAATGTTGTGTTGATTAATTTGATATATTTCTCCTGGGCCAGTTGCCACCATTGAATTATCATGTATAGAGGAAGTGTGGATATTATTACACATTTCCATTTTCGTTGTGGGTTTCTAGGAATGCATACTTTTTTTGCAGTCACTTCTCTGGTTCTGTTTCAGAATGCCATTTTATACTTTCCCTCTTGTTTTTCGTAGAATATGTTATTTGGGAGGAAATGTTGGTATTGCGCGACTAAAGAGATTTATTGATTTAGATTCTATTGTTGAACACCATAATGTACGTTACTAAGCAGAAAAAACGCAATAGGATTGGAGATCATCTATCTCACTTTCATGTTTTGATGTTTTGTTCCCTCTCGCAAAACTCCCATGAAAAGATCAGCAATGGGTATTTTTAAAAAGTGAGATTTTTAATGTGGGCTTCTGTGAGAGGAGATAAAAAAAAATGGGACAGGTGATCTTTATTCATGCATGAGCATCTTATAATCCGAGCAGATGATGTGAAAACAAATGCAAATTAAACTGGCTCAATTTCTGCCCTGAAGAAGAGTGATCTCTATAATATTCTTAGAAATTTTCTTTTCCCTAGTGATTAGTGAGAAAGTTTCCTAGGTAACTTCGAACTAAGAGTGAGTGGACTCCTGAAACAAGGCAGATGATCGAGGGATGTAATCGCAGATGAGTATCTAGTAGCTAGAACTCTCTTTCACGAATCTTTTTCAGAGCTACACCCAAATTATCTTTATACATATCAAAATTTTCATACTTCCAAGAAGTGATTATGGTAGAAGGTATGACCGGGGGATTCAGCTTTGGCCAACCATTCTATCATTCTTCAAGTATCACCATATCTCTTTACAACAAGTCGCATTTTAAACTTTAAAAATAATTTTAGACAATGTTACTTCAAATGGGCCTAAGAGGAGAACATAAAAGAAACCCATTGATTATATTTTTGACAGATTCATGCTTCACCAAATATTATATATAGTTTCTGCAAGTTAGCCTTTTTGGACACAAATATGAATAACTAACTATTATATATAGTTTAATAGTTAAATATGGTGAAAATCATACTAAGAAGATATAAAATACAAGACTATTTAAGAAAAATAGTTTCAAATTAAGTTGATTTCAACTCATTTTAATCAAATAATTATATTTTTAAGCAACTAAAATGAAGAAAAAAAAAAGGAATAATATCGCTACACATTTATGCATCATAGAAAACAATTTAGGTTTTAGGAAAATATAGAATTATATATGCATCAAGGATAGGAGTATTGAATAATTAACAATCACACAAGGGGGTTGCATGATTGGGGGAAGTCCATGAATCCAAGTTTTCTTAGTAAACAAACAAAACATTATATCATTGTAATACCCCATTTTCATTGGCAACAAGAGTATATCTTTGGCCATAGTTGTCCCTCTCAAAAGTAGCAAATACAATAATGTTAATGAAGAGGATAAAAATCCACACTTATTCATGGCTCCACATGTGTCAAGTCGGGGCTAACTACTCGATCCTACGGGTAATATCTGATCGCTTGATTCTATTCGACCTGTCGGGTACCATCCGATCAATCCACATCACTCGATAAGAATAGTTAGAAGCCACCTGTCTGTTCAAAATGATTACAATATGGCCCTGACAACTGATCCATGCATGGTAAGGCGTGGCATGATTACCAGGTATAGTAGATCATTAAATAGCCACCCAACCACTTATGTCAACTATTAATTGTGATTAGAGGCAGGGTAATGGGCTTTGATGCTGACCTACGGCTCAATCTGCGCCATCCGAGTGACGATCTCCCTGATCACCCTTATAAAAGCACTCTCTCCCTCTCATAGAAAGTATGCAATTCATTTCTCTAATTGCTCTGAAAACTGACTTAATTATCGAAACTTTGTGGAAAAATACCACACCGGTGTTCACGACCGGGAACACAGATCCACCGCGACATCAGATCCACAAAAGCACCAACCCATGTCTTTTTTCCACATCATCAGTTAAGAAACCCACAATGAGAGACCAAAAGCAGCACCACCCATCATTGAAGTGAAGGCATTAATAACATCACCATCCTCCATTTCGAAGTCTTGTGTTGTTTGGTAGGGCCCAATTTTTTTTACCATCAACAATGAATCGAATTTCCTTGTAGGTGAGGCCAAGTCGATCACAGTATTTGAAGACAGACCCTACGTAGTGGCAGGTCACGTCTGATCCCGAAGAAAATGTCCTGTTCTTTCTCTTCTGAACCTTGAGAGTTATATGAGTCTTGTTTTCTTACTTGGGTGAGGAAGGGGTTGGTTTTATATCTTGAGTTGTTGATGGCTCCATTTGAACTAATTATATATGGCCTTCCTTTGCAATTGCAGGAATTGAACATAGAATGGATGTAAAATGTGTGTAGGTGTTTATATAATAAGAGTCCGTTTGCGTTAGCTTTTATTAGAATTACTTTTGGATAACTATTTTTTCACATATTTTTAAAAAATTATGTTCAAACCATGTCATTACATATCAAAATTTTCATACTAAAAGTGATTGTAATAAAAGTTGGGGCCTCAAAACTTTTGTCACAATCACGATTAGTATGAAAATTTTGTCATGCATTCTATCATTGTTCGAGTTTTTTATCATCCCTCCTCTTAGATCAAACCAAATTTTAAGCTCCAAAAGTGATTGCAATGTGGCTTTTGGAAACTTGAAGTTTTGGAAATTACAACACCCTCTGCATATATATATATATATAACTTCACCCATCTATTCATTGTTTGTGACTTGGGTCTTGTGAAGTCAGAAGAGACAGGCACACATAGGAAATAGTTGATCCACGTACCCACTTCACCCACCCACCTATTCATTGTTTGTGACTTGGGCCTAGTGAAGTCATGAGAGATGTAACCAATTAAATTCAGGTTTTTTTTTTTTACTAACCCAATAGGTTTTTAATGCATATATTGTTGTCAACTTTTATGTTTTTTTAAGACGCAAATACTCCGAATTAATTTCAGCATATAATACATTTTGGGATTGGATTCCAATATTCCTTTTTATATTCATTCCTTATTTATCTCAAATTTGAATTTGAATTTCTTTTTGGAAGATAAGATTTTAAGGCAGTTATTTTATCTTATATTATTTTATTTCATTTTTAACGCCCAAAACCCACAAATATATTTCAAAATCCCAATTAATCATGAATTTATACATTCTCACAAATGTACTCTGTTTTGAATGTGAATATGTATGACATTTAAGAAATATATATGATCTAGGTTTCACAAAATGTACATTTTTTGGGCCATTTTGCCGTGACAATGTATACAAAGCACTCCGGTTTGAATTGCATTAATTCTGGTGAAACCTCAAGCTTTTCATCATCACACCCCCTTTTGGGAATGGGTTTCATGAAAAATAATCATCTAAAATATGAAAAGTTTGAATTTTTACAACATATTAACTCTCAAAATCATGAAAATCAATAAAAATCCAAATGTATCTTTGTTAATACACCCTCACATATGCCTTTACCGGAGTATATATATCTATGGGTTTATGAAAGGTACATTTTTTGGGTCAAGAATCTATCACAAATGTATATGTAGCACGTCAACGTGAATCGCGATAAGTTTGGTAATCCAACAAACTTTCCGGTGACGAAAACAAACCATCCGGCGCCCCTAGACAGTCTAAACAAACCCACAACTTCATAAAGTTTCGGGATTTATCGCGCATGAGTCACAACTTTTATGGAAGCTGGTTGTGCTTTTATAGGGATATTATCTGTCGTGGGAATTTCGGCCTCTACAAATAAAAAGGCATTTTTGTCTACAAAATAGAATCAAGGACCTACTGGTTTGGGTCTTTTTTTTATTGGATCTATTAGTCTAAACATACATATATAAAAAAAAAAAGGACCTATAACTAGAGTACTCTTTAATTTATTCACCTAATATATGAAGTCTCCCTTTCTTTATATTCTAAGAATTCATTCCATTTTAATTATAATCTTTTTTAACTTCAAAAATCTTGACACTTGATGATTTAGCCCCTTTATAAATATGTAAATTATCAATTTTTTTTTTAATAGTTTTAGATATTTGATTTTTGTTTTATATTGTTGATATAATTTTTTTCATTGATATGAAAATTAATTTTTATATTTTTATATTTTTAAAGTTTATATGAATCTTGATTTGTTTCAAAAAATTAAGACAATTAATATTTGGTTATGTGCTTGATGCTTGGTGCTTGATAGTCGATTTGTCCTGTATTTCAGTAAGTAAGGTAAAACATCTGTCCATCATCTTTTTCTATTTTTTTTCAAGTTGTGAACTCGATATGTTTGCTGTTACTAGTTGATTCCTCTTCGACCCCTCATCTTTGCCGGTGCAATTTTTTGTGAGAAATTAATATAGCCAATTTTGATCTAGGCGATGTGGGATAGAATGGATTCTTCTACACTTTCCCTCTCTTAAGGTTTGTATGGACCTTGACATGAACAATTAATACTCTGATATCATGTTAAGTTTCCAACCTAAAAGCTTAAACTATTAGGTGGAGGGCCCAAACTGGTACATGAAGCTATAGTAAACCTTCTATTTAGAAAATATGGCATAGAGTGGATTCTTCTACATACCCAACACGAGATCCCGCATTCATCTTGGTGGAGATGATTGAGATCTTAGTCAAGACCGAGTTGAAGGGGTTGACTGTGATCGGTTTTTAACATTGGTTATTGAAAAAATTCCACTTGGATTTACAATTAAATTGGCTACTTTTCAGTGTACAATAGGGAAGAAATTAATTCTGGAGAACTATGAGCTTACACCAGTTCAAATACTATGCTAACTTATCCACTAGTTTGTCCACATTTTCTTTCAATTACTTGACGTACACCTTATATTAATCCACATGTGCGTTATATATGCCTATTGTTCTGTATTTTTAGGTTTATCTAATTCCATTTTGGAAGTCCATTTTTCTCATTATTTTTTCTCATTTTTGCTTGTACATTTAATTTGGCATGCTGCTAATTAATAGCATTGTCTTTCCTGTTATTATTGAGATGTAAGAGCAGAATAAATGAACTTCTTTCTTGTGAATATTTCTTTCATGTACATCTTCTGATGTGTACAAGGGATAGGACTTGCAAATCTATTAGGATGTTGCATCCAAAGTTTTCAAAGGCGAAAGCATTGGACGAGGCATTTTACATCCCATGAAGTGAGGTGTAAGCCTTGAGGCATGGGGCGTAAGCCTTTCGAATTTCAAATTTTATATTATATATAAAAATATAATAAAAATGTAAAAGATGTACAATATAATAAAATTTGTTTTAGAAAATAAATAATAAAAATATATAAATTATATTCAAGACATCTCATTGAAAAAAAAAAAAAAAAGAACACAAGAAAAAAATGACAGAAATGGAAAACTGGTGAATATTGTCCACCAAAGTTGAGTCACCTGTTGTCCATTTAGGCAAAAACCCCAACCTGTCATTTTTATTATATTGTTTAATTTTTTTTCTTCTTTTATCTTTAGATTTTATCTCTTATATTAATTGTCGTAACCTTCTAACAACTATTAATTATGGCTTTAATTTTCATAAACCAAACTCGTATTGGGCGTAAGCTTCAGAGGTAGAAGTGTAAAAGGCGCAAAAGACGCACCTAAGGCGTAAGCCCCGACTCCTGGACATAAGTCTCATAGGAGCCCTGCCTAATTTTTTAAACCTCGTACATTTTATGTCCCCTTTGGAGCGAGACGAGCCGGGGTGAGTTTTTTAAAACATTGGTTGCATCATAAACTTGTTATGTGATGCACATGCATATGGGTGGGCAATGGTGTGGCTTGGTCTGGACTCTGGAGCAAGGGCGAAGCTAGGAATTTAAGTGAGGGGAGGCGAACTTTAATTAGTTATTAATAGTTTATCCAATTCAAAAAATCAAGAACATTTTTGTTCTTTTTTTTTTTTTTTTTTTGCTCATTAGATTGAGGTAAAAAAATTGCAAAAATTATATTTCATTGATATTTGATAAACCTTATTTCAATTATTTACATTTACAATTATCCTTGACAGGGCCCCATCTTTTGAAAGCATTGTATGATGACTTCATTATCAATGTTCTTAAATTCTCATCTCTTAATAAACACAATGAAGTTTTTTTAAAAACTGATTGTTGGATCACCATGATTATTCCTCAAAAAGTGAGTGAGAAATATAGAATTATGGGTTAAAAAGCTTTGTCCTTTAGTACTTAAATCAAGACAAACAAAGGAATACCTTTAGATCCCCTTAAATCATTATATTGAGGTACCCTAGCAGTTGATCAATAGGTGTTGATCTAAGCTTAGATCAAGAGCAAATCCAAATCCGTAGCAGTGCAACCGCTAACGTGCAGGTAGTCAAGCCACATTGAGATTGCGTGGAAAGGTGAAGAAGGGGTTGAAACGTGAATTAAGGTGGATTTTTGCCTTTTATAGGGAGGGAAGCATAAGAGGGTTAAAAAAATAAAATCAGGGGATTAGGGGAGGCAAGATTAAATTTGATAAAAAAATATAAGGTATAATTAATTTAAAAAAAAAATTCAGGGGTGGCACCTCAACCCTTAATAGCTTCGCCTTTGCTCTGGAGCATGGGTGATTAGAATTTAGTGTCTATCTTCATTAGTCATATAAAAGTTCACTGTCTTGCAGAAATGCAAAAATTAAAAATTACGATTGTAATTGTGGTATCAACTTTTGTTGATTATGCTTGTGTACGTTTGCCTGAGCCCAATGGTAGTTGTATCTAGAGATGTTAATAGAACGAGTTTTTCCTTTTCCAATCCCGTCCTATGAATAAAAACTCATTCCTAAATCTATCCCATTCCTAACTTAAAATGGGACGGGGGCAAGGCAAGAGTTATGCGGCGGGTTTTTCCATCAGATTTGAAAAAATAATAAAAATATTTTTTAACTTCAATATTTTTTTATTTTTGGAATGAATCCTAACCATAATCTCAACAAATTTGATTTCAATCTTAGATTACAAGTATTTGTAATATATATATATATATATATATATATATATATATATATTTTCCAAACCCTATAAGATTTTCAAATCCTCTTCCCAAATCCTTTCCATTGGGGACTGGGTGGGGTGGGTTACCCTTTTTATCCATCATATTGACATCCTTAGCTGCACCGTGCTAAATAGATGTGTGGGTGGCTGAGAATCATTTTGTGTACATTTGCCTATTTTTGTTATGTTATTGCTTAAATATGTGAAATCTAACTGTAATTGATATTGAATAAAGCTTTTCCTTGGATAAATGAAGTGGGAAGAAATGTTACATGATAGCTGCAAGGAAACTCACAATTATATGGGCAGAGGTGGCTGTGCCGATGTTAAAGGGGAGGAGAGTCTTGAACTACTTATCCAAAGATCATGTTCTTGTTAGGGCTATATACTAAAAGCCATGTTTTTATGTAATAGACCTTAGTATTTATTTATTAATGAATTCTGATATTGCATATTAAATGAGATTCTGTATGAGCTATGTTTGCATTATATTATCTTCTAATATTATGCATGTGTGTCTTTTATTCTATATAGTAGATGATCTGGTGTGTAGAGTTCGGCTTACACACAGAAGATCAGATCATCAGTTCTTGTAGAATATAAGCCTATTGTTCACAATCTGAGATGGAGTTGGACACACTATCGGTAAGATTGTAACACATGATTTCAGTAGGTCTGTCTTGACTACGGGGAATGGTTTAGTTCCAACTTCTTGTGCTAGTACACTTGTGTGTATTGGACGGGACCGTATTGAGGTAATTATTTTATACTGACACATAAAATAATTAATACCTCATGGTTATTATGAATACTTATACTCTTAATCCCGAAATAATTAATAGACACATGCATTTATTGTTAGTTATTTTGATTCATAAAGAGTGAGATCTTTATAGGTCAATAATCTCGATGAATTGGATAACTGCATTAATTGTATGGTGAATATTTATTGTTGACGGAATCCACGTCCTGGTATAGGGATTGATGATACCCCCTTCAGGATACTTATAAGTTTTGATTATGTCAAACCCTGCAGGTGGATTTTGTATCCGACATATCAAATAAGTTAAGTGGAATGTCTCAAGGAAATTAATAGATGTTGATTAAATTATATTGCCAGTAATTTAATTTAATCAACGGGTATCTGTAATCTTAACGTGGGGAGATTAATAAGTATTTAATAACAAAGAGCTCGAAATTTATTTTCGAATAAGCTAGGGAGTGCAGTTATAATTCTTTAGTGGAATGAATTATAATTAATGTAAATATGTTTTTAATATTTACATTAGGAGCCCGAAACTTATTTGCTTTTGGGTCCCTACCTAGCCTATATATATGCCATGTTGGGCAGCTACTAGGGTAAGACGAAATATCTAAATTCTAGAGGCAGCCGTCCAACAAGGAGAGCACAAAGAGAGCCACTCTCTCTTCACGTTCTGGCATTTGGGAATACGGTAGAAGACTTGAAGGATCGAGCAGCGATCAATCTTCTGCAGTTCGTTTTATTGAGATCAATCCAGACAGATCTCAAAGGTACGGATTCTTCTATATTTGTTAAACGATTCGGATTTTTTTTTGGCATGATCCATAAACACTATCACGAGTTCATGGGATTTCCGCTCCCAACAGTTCTATATTACTATAATGAATGATGTGATTTAATGAGCACTATTTAACAGACCATGTAGCTTTCCATGTACAGCTTTGTACCTGCATGATTTGTGTTAATGAAGCTTGCCTGGGGCCATCTATGCAATCATGTAGAAGGAAAATATCTTTTTGAGTGCCACCAATCCTGTTTTAAAAAATTCCTAAATTGTTTTATGAATATTTTTAAAAAATATTGAAGCAACAAAGATAAAATAGTAAATTATTTTGATAGATAATTTTTACTTTCATTAATTTAAATCCCTCCACATCTCCAACCATCTATGTTTTAAGATGGACCACAAATTTTTTCTTTTCATAAATTGGGTCCTAATTTTTTTTTTTTTTTTAAATATACCTCATATATATATATAGTTATGATCTGGAGTGCATGCGCACTATGCATGCAGACCGTTTGTGATGCACACAGCCGGCGCTTGCAATGCACGGACGGTCCGAATGCATAGTGCACACTAGATCCATTTCACATATATATATATATATATACACACACATTTTGGTTGAGGCATGGAACATCATACATGCATGTGCATCCATGTTGTGCATGCATTAGCGTGTAACATTATTCACAATGTTATTTGCACGTGTTGGGCGTGCCTCAGTACGATTGACTTAGAAATTATAAAAAGCTATCTTTCCTGGAGGTGGGCAGATATGGTTGATATATGAATTGAATTAGCATGCGTAAGAAGGTTTCCGGGGGGGGGGGGGGGGGTTTCGGGTTTTTTTTTTAGTAAAAGTTTTTTGCGTATTAACCCCCAATTTCCTTGACTTCCTCTTTAATACTAACACTATTGTCACAAGCCTCTTATTTGCAAAACAAATTTTTTTTTTTTTTTTTTTGACGAGGAAGGTTTCCGGGTCATCTTACGCACACCTCGACTAATCCCCGGGTGACCGCAATACCCAACTAATCACGGATACCGGGTAAGACGTAAGGCAAATACCTTAAATAGGTGGTGCGGGAAACTCGAAAGAAGATCATATCTAATCCCTCCATTCTTTGGATGCACTTCACATCCATTGATTTTTTTATTGTCAAAGTTTGAACATTATTTTCAAGTTAGTTAATTTATTAATAACCCTAAATAAGAAGGATGCTAAGTGCAGTCACTGGTTAGCTTTACCTAAAAAAATTAGTCTATCAAGTGGAGGTACTGTCCGATCCGATGTGGGATAAGAAACTTGTAACGCTAAGGCAGTCTAGGAAAAGCAAAACACGTTTTACCAAATAAAAGAATTCAAGTAACATATGGTTGGCTTAGAATGGATGACAAGGTAATTACATAATGTCAATCGGGTACGTGGATAAGGCATCTAATCCAACCATAAATAACCAGGGGTAGGGGGGATATGGACGAGGAGTTTTCTTATTAGATTTATACATCTAGTGATGTGATAAGTACTATCCGAATTGATTACATAAGTCAAAATTAAGAGACCAACTCTTTTTATTAATTATTTATCATGGCCACATCAATTAGTAAAGAATGTTGGTGGATTTATCCTATGAACAGTGTGGGGATTTCACTTGCGGGATTCTTGATACTGTGTATTTTTTTTTTAGGAAAATGCTATGCGTCGCTACAAACTATTGCTACAAGAAAGAAAGATATATTGTGAATTTTCAAAACTATTCATTTGTAATTTTTCAACATAACTATTGTTTCTTTCTTGTTGCGATTCATTGTAGCGGCGTATAGCATTACTTTCTTTTTTATGCAATAGCTTTTTAGCAAATTTTTTGGACAATATATTCGTGCTCAAAATCGGGGGCGGTCCAAATATGACCAGTTGGCATAATCCCTCATTTTTTCAATTCAAACCACGCTTGGAATTAAAGAGAACATATTTGAGAATCGATCAAGATTGAAAATTTAGTCTGAGTTTTGGGTTTGGCAGTGGGTTAAGTCTATACAAAACAAATAGTCATAGAGTCACCCCATGGTTTTATATTCTTACAAGAAGCATAATTCTAAATCTTCTGTCCTATCTTCTTGACAACCAAACAAATTTAAAGGTTAATAATGGTCATTTTTAACTTTGGAGATTAGGATGTGAGAGAGAGTATCCATCCATATAGGGCTAGTGGAAGCAGGAAGATAAGTGGAAATGGAACATTTCAGAATGGGAAGTGGGCCACTCGGCCTGCCCTACTTTTGTCTTAGGAGGGTGATTCTTGAGTTTCATGCTAGGACTCACAATAAGGAGGCATTTAATCTATAGCTTCTTAATCGAACTTATTAAATCCATACTTTTAGATCTATTTCTAAACTCAATCAAAATCTCCCTCTCTCTCTCTCTCTCTTCCCTTTGGGATTACAGAGGAGATTACATGTGAATCACACATGCATCAAAGTGTAGTTTTGGGTTTTGACAATAGTGAGCCAGCAGAAAGCAAGCCTAAAAGCAACCAAGAGAAGCAAGCCTAATCATGACAGCTCATCCATTAACAAATATACAATTACTTTTTATTTTTGCTAAACAACGAGCTGTCCGAGCTGTTGGAATCCGACTAATTCTTGCTCCCCACACGAGACCACTGTTCCATGGGATCGATCGTATAACGCCCGGACTAATAGTCCTGACTGGTGGCTATCCAAGAGAGTTTATAGTTGGTTTCAAATCCGGGATGTCTGAGTTTACAGTTTATCTCTTTGTCACTAAGCCAACTCTCGTTAGTTTAACAAATATATATATACTTACCACCATATTGTCATGGAAATTAGAGCTTAATTACTATTTAATTGGGGAAAACCAAAGTAGGACGCAACTATAAATAAAATTTAGAAGATGATTGTACGAAATTGTTCCAAAACATGAGTTGCATGCAGTAAGTAATCCTCAAGTCTTGCTTTTTGAAAAATAAGCTCTTTGCTCTTTGGCTTCATTAAAGGTATTTGTGGCCTTTCATTTGTGTATACATCAAGGCAATTCAAAAGTGGAAATAAATAAATATATTAATAAACCATTAAGTCTCACTAGTGGCATATAAGTGGTCTAGCTTTCATGATAATTCAACAAGTACTTCACAAAATTTTTATTCCAATTTGGGTTGCTTTCATTAATTTTAATTTCTACTTTAGAATATTCAACAACTTTTGTACTTCTAGTTTCCTTTACAAAATCTAATGTTAGAATTTTAATTTGAGAAATACCCTGTTAGATTAAAAAGCTTCCTATATAAGTAATGCTAGATGGACCAAATCTTAAACCAAAATTTTCAAACCAAATGATGTGATAGAATAACATAGTTTTGATTCCTGATTATTTCAAAAATGCACAAAAATAGAGAAGATATTTAAAAAACACATCATTTGGTTTAAAAATTTTGATATAAAATTTGATCCACTTAGCATTTTTCTCCCTATATAAGTCATGCATGTCCAAAATTATATTGATCAAACACTAGTAGTCATTCGATTTAAAAACTCGTATTTTTAATTAATAAAAAATTGTATATTTATAGATAAAGTATCTCTTAATTTTAAATCAACTTGATATTTGATAGACATAATATCTATAAAAAAAAAATATTTACACATTATATTTTACAAAATACGTACATGTAAAAGAGAGTGTATTAAAACAAAACTTGATCCATTAAGGTCCGGGCCTTAAATTAATTTAAGGTCCACTTACCATTTCGCACATAGCCAATGATATTTTGAAAAATCAACCGTTGGATTAGATAATATTCTTATGTATGTTATCTCTGTAAAAAATCATAGGGTTTCGACAATCAGTTTTCAAAATCCAGTTCGTGAAATATTATAGCAATATTTATCAATGAATGTTGTAACAATAGTTTAATAATCTCTATTTTGAAAACTGATCATTGGATCACTGTGATTTTTGGTAGACATAACATAAATAAGAAGATTATCTAATCTAATTATCATTTTTTCAACATACCTATCTTATTGAAAAGTGGGCCTTAATGGATCATCTCGTATTAAAAAAAAAAAAAAAAAAAAAAAAAAAAAAAAAAAAAAAAAAAGGCAGTAGCACCTATTGAACTTGTTCTTTCAAAGAAATCTATATGAAGGAACAAAATCCCTTTAAAATTGGCAAGTTGTCTTATGAATGGCCAGTTCAAAAACCTTATTGGATTAGTTGATTCAACCCTAGATCAACCCAACCTCTTCACTAAATTCACTCTATTTTATTTCATGAACGAAGACACTAGAGTATTAGACAATACCTCCTTAAAACCATTTTTAATTAAAAAAAAAAAAAAACAAGCTAAGTCAATCCCAAATATCTTGGAATAAAGGCTTAAATATCTTAAATAATACAAATGTCCAATGCAAAAATACCCATACAAATTAAATATATATTTTCTAAAATTAAAAAAAGAAATAGAAAAAAAAAGAAAACAAAAACACTTAAGTAAAATATTAAATGGCCAGCCATCAAAGTCGCAACTTGTCGGTAAAGTGTTGTTATAGAAGGATTAGACGCTGGTTATCATTGCCGTCACGGTCCGTACTACAGAAAAATAAAAATCCAATAAGTAATTCAATGGAGGAAGATAATACAGAGAGATGTGTATGTGATAGTATATTGTCAACTAACCAGCTCCATTGTCAACTACTCTCAGTCTCATTCTCTTTTTCTCTACTCTCACCATGCCCAATCGCTTCTCACAAGTCAAATCACTGTCATTGTATATGTGAGTATATAATAATTATAGAAACTATAGCATTTCAATTCCTTTCTTCACATCCAAACAAATCAATTATATAAGATTCTTACTTTCCTTTTACAAGCCAATACCAGATTGAGCTATCCCCACACCTTTACTCGCTTTCTCTCTTTGCTTTTCTTCTTAGTTCTTTCCTTTTCCGGTGACCCGCCGGCCAAGAAAAAGTTCTTTCTTCTTCCAACGCGCTATTGGTTCCAGTGGGCCGTTTTTTTTTTTTCTCTTCTCGACAGGAATTTATGTTTTGTGGGATTTGTTTTGCTTTCTCACCTACCAATCTGGCGACTCTTTTTTCCTGCTGTTGAGCTGGATTACGTATTTTCAATTCTTCTTATCTGAAACAAGCACCAAAGCGTAGGAAAATTAATATTATAAGTTAAAAGCGAAAAGGCTTTGCTCAGTATCCTCTTGGAGAGAGATACAGAGAGAGAGAATACATTGCTGAGAAGAGAATTGGTTGAGAGAGAGAGAGAGAGAGAGAGATGGTGGTGAGAAAAGTAGGGAAGTACGAGGTTGGGAGGACGATCGGCGAAGGAACCTTCGCGAAGGTAAAGTTCGCCCAAAACACAGAGACTGGTGAGAGTGTCGCCATGAAAGTACTCGATCGAAGCACCATCATCAAGCACAAGATGGTCGACCAGGTTAGTATTACAACTCTCTCTCTCTCTCTCTCTCTCTCTCTGTCTCATCAAATTTGCAAAACAAGCTATTGAAGTATTAAAATGATTTTCCCTCTCTTTTAGGGGATAATCGTAAGATCTGACTGCCTACTATATTTTTCTTCTCAATTATGTTTTGCCTTCTTTTTGCCTTGTTTTGTTAATTAATTTGGGAACCAAACAGAGAAATTTTGATCACACATGCTCGAAATATCCCCGCTAAACGTAAAACTTGGGCTAAAACCCTAGTAAAAACAATTCTGCTTCAGTGGATGTTCTTCTTCATGGACGTAATATGTTCGTAGAAGCAGATCATCTTCCACAGCTTTCCCACATATCCATAAATCTCATAATTTACACGCACTTCATTCAATCAACTTACGCTGGTTGACATTTTTGCTGAGAAAATCCACTAACTGCATAAGAAAGGTAGAAACTTAATAAAGAAGAGGATATGTGTTTCTTAATGAACGAATGGATACTAACTATTGAAAGGAAATTGGTGAAGGAGTTAGAAAACTATGCCTGGAATGGATTTCGTGAATTTATTTTGGCACCCATTATCTAAATTGACTCAACCCCGTTGAAGACGATAGCTAGTTTAGCTTATAAAGCATATTGTGGATTGTACCAATGATATGCGGTCAAGTCTCCACTCGATACAAATTCCCTTCACGTGGATGTTAGTATTGTCAAGTAAATGTTGCTTTTCAAACTTTGAATTGTTGTCAATTATCAAAGCTATAACATTCAACTTGGAATGAATACACTTGATTAGCCTGTGAAGTAGATCTGTGGTGAAGCCTCCGCCATGTATTGAACTCCATTTTCTCCTACTAAACTTCATAAGAAAGAAAAAGGAAAATTAAATTCTCCTCATCATGATGGCGGCATTGATGCCTCGTCAGGTAAATTTTGCTTTCCAGTTTTTAGTTTGATGCCAGAGCTTCACAATTCAAAGATTAGGATCAAAGATGCTGACTAAGTTTGTGAGTTAGAGGTTGATCTAATGGAATGGGTTCAACTCCTACTTTAGCATGAACGCTTTCTACACCGAACATACTAATAACTAAGAACTGCCTGCCAAATGGGTGGTAAACCATTATCCATAGGGTTTGAGTAGGCAAAACCTTCTATTAAACTTAATCTCCTCTCTTGATATGATAACTCCAAATTTTAATGTGGATTATGCTGTTTATGCTTAAAATTATATCAATATAGATAAATCTTTAGGATAAGTTAATTTCTATGTTCTTGTTATCTTGCTACCTTCCCACCAAGTATCTCTTCCTCAAAATATTAAAGTAATAATTTTTAACATACAATTTATTCATATGTTGTCACCAATGTGCCTATGTGTGCATGTTTATTGTTCTTGCTTCAGTTTATGGTGAAACTTGATTGCTACTCTTCTGTTCCCCTTCATGTAGTATGCATCAGTCTACCTTTTCCAGTATTAAAGGGAATATCAACCACCTCAACACCCCCCCCTTCCCTCTTTTCCTCTTCTCTTTCTGGTCTATAGTTTCTGTTCTTGGCAATCTTTGAATCTATTTAGTGGCTTCTTTCATTTCTGTTCTGCAGATAAAGAGGGAGATAGCTATCATGAAGCTTGTCAGACATCCATATGTTGTTCGTTTGTATGAGGCAAGGGCTTTATAATCTAGAATATAAGCTTTTTATTGCAGGGCATTAATTTTTAAAGTCACTTTCATCCTCGAGGTTGGCTATGTTTCTCATTGTTGACTTGTACTTCCTACTAACTTATGATGTTGTTTTGTTAGGTTCTAGCAAGCCGCACTAAGATCTATATAATCTTGGAGTTCATTACAGGTGGCGAATTGTTTGATAAAATAGTGAGTTGTCTAACTTGAGACTCACAGCTCAAGATGGACTGTTTGTAGTGTAGCCATGATATTACATTTTCCCATTTAATAACATGGTGAAGCTTGATTATGCAGGTTCATAACGGACGTCTTAGTGAGGCCGAATCTCGTAGATATTTCCAACAGCTTATTGATGGTGTGGATTATTGCCACAGTAAGGGAGTCTATCACAGAGATTTGAAGGTGTTTCTTGAATCTGAAATCTGTTGTGCATTCACTGTTTCACAAAAGTCTGATGATTGTTTTCTTTTATATGCAGCCTGAAAATCTTCTGCTTGATTCCCTAGGAAATCTAAAGATTTCAGATTTTGGTCTAAGTGCATTGCGCGAATCGGTAAGATTTGTAATAATATTCGCTGTTGTCTCAATGTCTGATGTCATCATGGTTGAGAGTACTGATATTAAATTGTTGTTACTTGATGATGTTCGTGAATAGGGAGTCAGCCTCCTTAGGACAACTTGTGGCACTCCTAACTACGTAGCTCCTGAGGTAATTATGATGGTAGCTTTTGAGTATATCCAACTTATGATGATATACAGTAATGATCTAGTCCACATATGCTGATATAAGTTATGTCCACATGAAGGCTATAGATTATTGTAGGATGCATATTTTGGAAAATTGACCATTGGATTCGATACTGTACTCATGGATATCGTGCATGGCAAAAATCACTGTGATCCAATGTTAGAATTTCAAAAAATAGCTATGAACTGTCATAGTTTTTCTCAGTGACATTTTTGAGAAACCTACAATTGGATTGCTATGATTTTTGGTGTACATGACATGTATAAGTATAGTATCTAATCCAACGGTCAATTTTCAAAATATGCATCACACAATAATCTATGGGCTTCATGTGGACATAAGCTTATATCACCATATGTGGACTAGATCATTACTGTATATATATATATATATATATATATATATATATATATATATATATATATATATATATATATTCTAACCAAGCTTGTGTATCAATTGGTTTAATTTTCTGCTCTAGGTACTCAGTCACAAAGGTTATGATGGTGCCGTGGCAGATGTTTGGTCATGTGGGGTCATCCTTTATGTTCTGATGGCAGGATATCTCCCATTTGATGAGCTTGATCTCACCACGCTGTACAGTAAGGCATGAACTTCCATTGTGTCTTTTTTTTTTTTCCTCTTTTTGTTGATGAGTGTAGAATTCTTCAACCAACATATTTTTAGGTGGTACAAACTGCACACAGTAGCATGCCATGCTGAATTATTCTGTTTTAATTTACCCACTGCTTAGTTTATATCATGGAAGTAATACTCAATCAGTTACATGGACTATTATTTAAAAACGGAAGTAAGAAATAGTGTCATGTTTGCGTTCTCCTCCTATGTTATTACGAGTTCTTAGTGGATGCTAGTGTTAATCATCACCTTATCATTATTTCCCCGTCCAAGCTTAAGATATTCATTCACAATGTTGTTTGTGTAAGCAGTCGTTATTTTGCATTTACATGATGCTATCAGTGTAGTCTTTTAAAGATCTTCTTAGAGAATCTTCTCTTTCATTTCACCCCAAATATTAAAGTTTACTTTCTTCTCAATGTAATATTACAGTTTGTATTTTTTTTTTAAAATTTTCAACTGTTTTCTGCAGATTGAGAAAGCAGAGTTCTCGTGCCCATCTTGGTTTCCAGTTGGGGCTAAATCTTTGATTCATAGAATTTTAGACACAAATCCTGAAACTGTAAGTATTAGTTGTTTAACAAAGTACTGATCTTTGGGTATATCATTTGTATTCTGTCCTAGATGCATTTATTACCCTAGTACTTATACCATGCGTTAGTATGAACATGATTGAATATCGTATGAAGTTTGTGCATGGCTTTCTCCACTATGTGCTATAGTCTACCTTTTACTGGATGCCTAATTTAGTTATTCTGGTTCTAGTTGTTTCTAAGAGGTTCTTTCTCTCTCTCTCTCTCTCCCCAGCGTATTCGGATTGAAGAGATAAGGAATGATGAGTGGTTTAAAAAGGGTTATGTTCCAGTCAGACTTCTTGAATATGAAGATGTTAACCTGGATGATGTTAATGCTGCTTTTGATGATCCTGAGGTTGGTAAGGCTTTTGAATGTGTAGTTTCTTTCATAGTTTGGCTTTTAGAAAATCCTAGCAGCATTCTGTAGTTCTTGCTTTTGGGTATTATAGCTGCTGTGAGAATTGTGATCACCCAATTTATATTCTACTTCTAAGTTCTGTTGGCAGCAATATTTGTGCTCTTAGTGACTGAATCTTCCTACCCTAGGTGCTGTCACTACACTCCATCCACAAATTGGTAGGATGGGAAGCCATTACTTCTCGAATCCTTACGCCCATTTGTTGAGCTTAAACTTTTCAAGAATTTATAAAAGGGGAAATTACAGTTTGACCCCCTCAACTATCACCGATTTACATTTGGCACCCCATAGTTTATTTGTGACACATTTACCTCCTATAGTTTTGATTTCTGACACTTTGCTCCCTTCTATTAGTTAGCCATTTGTTTCCTTGACTGAAAAATGGTGTTAGGCTTGTTATTTTTTTTATGCAATATTTATACTAGATTGCTAATTTATCTACAAGCATATCGGTGAAGTTTATGATTTTTCTCAATATATTTTATTTATTATGAATTTTATTTACTGTATAGAGAAAATAATGCTTAAAAATTAAAATATATTGAGAAAAATCATGAAACTTCACTGATATACTTGTAAATATATTAGCCATCTAGGATAAATATTGCATAAAAAAATTAAGTCTTAACAACATTTTTCAGTCAAAAAACACAAATGAATAATTGAAAGAATGTGCAAAGTGCCACAAACCAAAACGTTAGTGGGTCAATGTGTTGCAATTAAAATCATAGGGGTGTAAAGTGTAAATCGATGATAGTTGAGAGGGTCAAACTATAATTTTCCCTTTCTAAAATTGTGCATGGCTTTTGCTTTCCCTGCTTAAGATTTTTAAAAAATATACAAAATTGTAGATGTTGGGAAAAGAGTTCAATCACAACACCAAAGATTTAGGTGATCAGCAATCAAACACATTCGCTTCGTAATGTTTTGACTTCTTTTTATAATGACCACATGTACGTGATAATAAAAGATATTAGTATAGACATAAATATGTACATATAAAGACACTGCACGTAAACATATACTGTTACTGTACCTACTTGCATACATGCCCATATATGGGTGTCTTGGGCCCTTTGATATTTTAAAAATCACTACTCTTGTGCTCTCATTCATGCTCTCCGGCGCCCTTTGATATTTTTAAAATCACTACTCTTGTGCTCTCATACATGCTCTCCAGCTTGCTTTCACTCTGCACCTACACCCTGGTTGTTTTATTTTGCTATTTCAATTACATTAATTTCTTCAAGGCTTATGGGTTAGACACTTGCTCTTAAATAAGCTAATGAAACTTAGTTAGCCCTTGTTTGAACCGTGTTTCTTATTATTCAATGAAGGTTAATTTGGGTCTTGAATAAATTATTAAGAGGCAGTGTCCTCTATAATAGAGAAAAGTGGTGTGACTGGTGTTCTAATCAGGTGGTGCATTGGACTGCTTATCTTTGGTTTTATTTTCCTGACATTCCTGATACTGTGTTTTACTGTAGGAACAGAGAGCTGATGAGCAATGTGGCAATGAGGACACTGGTCCTTTGATTCTTAATGCATTCGACCTGATAATTCTCTCTCAAGGCTTAAACCTTTCATCTCTGTTTGACCGTGGCCAGGTATTAGTTATTAATTTATTGTTTATATTCCAGTTACTTATATTTGATACCTGCTCGAGCAATATCACCTCTAATCATATTTGAACATTCTATAGTTCAATGTTTCTCACATATAGGTACCCCACATACTGTTAGATCTGCTTCTTTTTCCTTTTTTTTTTCTTTTTTTTTTCTTTCCTTCTTTTTTTAGCTTTTCCCAAATTTTGAACTCCTAGTACTACTAAGCATTATGAACACAGAAAATATCACTCACCTGTCAGCAATCATATTGCAAAATGCCATTGCCATAGAAGTATATGTTTTCATTTGACAGTTACATATATTAGTTTCCTACTTCATTAAGATAATGAAATTTCTTACCTTCCCTGACAGGACTCCATGAGACATCAAACACGCTTTGTTTCGCAGAAGCCAGCAAAGGTAGTTTTATCGAGTATGGAAGTTGTTGCACAATCAATGGGTTTCAAGACACATATTCGCAATTTCAAGGTATATCAGTTGGGGTTTGCTAGAGGAATTTTGCTTTTGTTTCATTGCTACTTTTATTCATTCAAATCTTTAAAATTCAACCAATATCACAGTATCTAGGAGTTAATGCTCCATTTCCTTGTTTTGGATTCCATTCCTTATTGTTATTATTATTTAATATTTTTGTTGCTGTCATATTGATATTTGATGGGAAAGTAGAGATTGATTACTTCGGAACTCACGTGAATGGAGATTTTATGTTAAATTTCAGATGAGGGTGGAGGGTCCTTCAGCAAATAAGACTGCTTATTTCTCGGTTATTCTGGAAGTAAGCTTTTGTCCCTCATACTCTGTTCTTGATTCTCAACAATCCTTTATATGTTGATCAACTGATCCATTTGTTAAATAGATATTCGAAGTTGCTCCAACATTTTTCATGGTAGATATTCAGAAAGCAGCTGGAGATGCTGGTGAATACCTCAAGGTCAGTTATTCAAAATTTCTCTTTGCAGGATTGGCCATGTTCATTGGGTTACACTTTGACATGGCTATTCAGAGCCCAACACCACCCCCCTCCCACCCACTCAGAAAATTCCTTGAACGGTATTTCTTGGTTTTATTATTATTTTTATCATTTTTTTATTTTGATTATTGACTAGTACACTTTTTCTGTGATGCAGTTTTACGAGAATTTTTGTAGCAATCTCGAGGATATCATTTGGAAACTGCCTAATGAATCAAGCAAGTCAAGGATTACCAAGAATAGAAGTAAAAAGAGATGATTTTCTTTCCTGTAACATCATGCTCTTAAATTACATGTGTGTTTATATGAGATAAACTATTGCGCCTTTAGGTTAGAGGTCCGATTACAGCTTAAACAAACCCCATTCCCTGCCCCCCCACCCTCTTAAAAAACAGGTAGCGGCCCAACCAAAAAACAGAAAAGAAGACTTTCTATGTTTTGTATGATTAGTGATCGTAAATCTCTATTTATCGGAGTTATTCTTCTCCTGCCAATGTAATGCCATTTTGTAGTGAACAGAGAATGAGCTATCTGTCTTGTCAAGGTTACATGAATGAACTTTATTACTTTAAAATTTATTGAATTACAGGATGTTAGCCAATTCGGTTTTGTAGCTTTTAAACTTGTATGGTGGTACACTCTCTCTCTCTCTCTCTCTCTCTCTCTCTCTCTCTCTCTCTCATGGTAATCTATATCTGTACTATATATATTTCTACAGTACATTTCTTATGAGGACGTAGAGATTATATTCGGGACGTCACTTGTAAGCCATTACATCAAAATGTTTAAGTAGTTAGATTGGTGAACATGCCTCCTGAAAATAAGGGGACATTCAATGGGATCGGATTGTGCCACATGGACATCTACATATAAGTTTTTGGATTATCTACACTTTAGTATCTCGAACTTTTGGGGTAATTTCAATCTACAACCTAAACTTTTAATTTGATCTATTTAGGATAAATTTTTAAAAACTTGTTTCAATGTAGGACAAAATAGGAATCTTAACATTTTCTAGGGTAGATTAACGCAACAATACTTTGATACTCTCAATTGTTTCTTTATCAACTACGTAAATGTTAAGATTTCAAGTACTACTGAATTAATTTGCCGTAGAAAATGTTAAAATTCGATCTAATTTATTAGTTTTAACCCCCAAATTGAAACCCTTATTTATTCATGTGAGGGTCATGTGAATGGTTTGGGCGGAAAATAGGTAGGATACATGTAGACTTCAACTATGATGCCACGTGATGCGTAGATAGAATTTCTGTTACCTAAGCAGACAGTGTTCCAATTTTGTTCTACATTGAAACAAGTTTTTAAAAAGTTGTCCTAAATTGATTAAATTAAAAGTTAAATTAAAAGTTTAGGTCCTAGATTTAAATTATCCTAAAAGTTCAAGATACTAAAGTGTAGATACCCTAAGTTTTTTAAGTACGATAAGAAAATTTCTACATATGATTGAATCTTGAGACTTTTATTGACCAAAGTATCCCTAAATTTTATAAAGTACATAAATAGACATGCCACTATATAATTTCACAATTCTAAATAGCAAGCTTTCGAAGGTGCAAGCTAGCTTAGTTGTTAGTCTCATGGGAGTTATACTAATGAACCGGGTTCGAATCCTCCCTTTATCAGAGTGGAGAGGATTTAAGGGAAAGGAGATGGTTACCTCCTGTTGTGTAACTCACAAGTCCAATGGGCTTCTTGATAATAAATAATAGCCAGCTTTCTAATTGTATTAAGATTATTTGTAAATATTAATTTGTTTCTAAATTAAACTTGATTTGTCAAACATAGACATAGTTTCATAAAACTCAACCAATGACAATAATTTTATCAAAAAAAAAAGAAGGCGACAATAGAAGTAATGTAAATTAAACTAAATTTGTTTCATATGTATGGTTGCATAAAAGTTAACCAATCACAATAAAATCCTTCTTAATTGACTTAATTTTTGTAATAATACAAATTCATTTTTATATAAAATTCAATTTCTCAAGTAATTAAATACTGTAAAATTTACATTCTATTTCTTATTAACTCTTATATAAATAAATAAATGTAGTTTTTCTAATATTTGTAATAATAATAATTTTATTTTAATTTATAATATGAAAATTTTGTAACTTATTAACTTCATATATATTGATTTAACAATTATTTTTATATAATTTTGATTTCTTAATTTTTTTTTTTTTTAAATGACATTTTAAAGAACTTTGAATATTTCATCTTAGTTGTTTCACACACTACATCAGAGTAATTACTAGAAACCCATGTAAGCTATTCTACACTGAATAATTATCCTGAGTACTAGGCTATACTAGGTAGGCTAAGAGTACTTTGTCGTTTTGGGAGAGGGGCCTCCTTTGTTAAGGGTTCCCGAGTCTTTGTCCTTCATTTGCATTCATTGAACTTGTCTAAACTTTTTCAACTTTTGACTTTTTTTTTTTTTCATCAACTTAATTAGTAACACTTGTATAATAAGGTACTCTAAGCTAGTCTATGCTATGTAGTCTGAGTCTGAAAAACAAGAGGAAATCTTATCCCACTTAAATAAATAGTCTAAGTAGTTACTAAAAATCCATGTAAGCTATTCTACACTTGAATAATTATCCTGAATACTAGGCTATACTAGGTAAGCTAAGGGTACTTTGTCCTTTTGGGAGGGGGGCTCCTTTGTTAAGAGTTCCCGAGCCTTTGTCCTTCATTTGCATTCATTGAACTTGTCTGAACTTTTTCAACTTTTGACTTTTTTTTTCATCAACTTAATCAGTAACACCTGTATAATAAGGTACTCTGAGCTAGTATATGGCTATGTAGGCTGAGTCTGAAAAACAATTCAAATAATTTAGAAGATAAAATTATAAAAATAGATGAAACAAATAATATGACCAATATATTAAAAAGATTTAGAGAATCTTCTAACAAAGTAACCATAGAAGTTTTACGAAAGGAAGTCAATGAAAACAAATTTCAAATAAGAAATCTTAAAGACCAAATCAAAAGCCTAGAAGAAAGTCAAGGAATGCTTGCACAAGAATTAATAAAATTAAAATTTGATAATAAAGGAAAGAGAATTGTAGAAGAGGAAGATGAGCCTCAAATAGAATATGAAGATTTAGAAACCTCAAGAGGAGTTGATATTTTACATCTTGTCTCAATAATAAATTAGCAAAAATGACATGTTTATGTGAATGTAGTTATTGATAAAATCCATCATATGCAATTAATAGCCTTAGTTGATTCACGAGCAGATATAAATTGTATCATGGAAGGATTAGTTCCAGTACAATATTTAGAGAAAACTTCAGAAAGCTTACATACTGCAGATGGTATAAAAATGCGAATACAATACAAATTGTCTGATGCACAAGTAGTAAACTGTTTCTTTGTAATTGCAAATGATGGATTTTATCAATTATACTCCAGAATATAATTTATTACATCTAGTAATTCAGCTTTAATATATAGAATATATTATAAAACCATGACTACTACTATTAATCCTAGATGTTTAATCTTTAGTCATCTAGGATCTGCAATGCTATTATATGCACAAATCCATAGAAGTAATACAGTAATAACTATGAGTATAGAATAGAATCAAATTCAATTACCCAATGAATGGACTTTACCTAAAGTAAACCCTTTAAAGATTAAAGAAAATAGGGACTTAGAACAATTTGTAAAACAAGAAGATGGAACTGTAGAAATCAGATTTACACCTAATATGAAAACTACACTACAAACATCTAATTTTCCTCAAAGAAAAAGTATAGGTTTAGGCCAGACTTCAAAAATTGATTCAGAAAGATTTTCAGGATTATAACAAAATGAAAATATATCCCAACCAGTATATAGAGTAGAACAACCAAGAAGTTCAACAGGAAGTATAAATCCAAATCATAATTATGCATATTCCCCAACACATTCACAAATGAATGTTTCTTCTATTCTTCTGATAAATAAACCCTTTATATTAGATAAAGAATTTTTAGAAAAAGATTTTAATTATGTAGAAAATACATTTCAAAGAAAACAATATTATCAAGTAGTCTCTACTATGTTTGAACAAGACTATATGAAAAAGCTTTATTATACATACTATGAATATCATCAAATAAATATTAAGTTTTTTACTTGATTACAAAATGATCAGTCCTTTCTCTCAACCAAAGCTTTAATTCAGAGTAATCTTGCAACTTCAGTTTCAAAAGCAGAGTTTAAAAAGAAAATGAAAGAAGCTTTATCTCAAGTAGGTTCAAATTTAGAGGAAGATGATACGACAGAAATTTCAAGTTCTACTCATTATCTCCAACAAAATGAAGATGATTGTTATGGCCTAGATTTTTTCTCACAGATGTAAAATTTACATCATTGCTTATGCTCTAGTCTAAATATGGGATAAGATTCAACCTAGATATTGGATAAAAATCTTATTTTTCAGACTCAGCCTACATAGCCACAGACTAGCTCAGAGTACCTTATTATACAGGTGTTACTAATTAAGTTGATGAGAAATAAAAGGCAAAAAAAGGAAGTCAAAAAGCCAAAAGTTGAAAAAGTTAAAAAAAACAAGTTCAGATAAGATCAATGAATGCAAATGAATGACAAAGGCTCGGAAACTCTTAACAAAGGAGGCCCCCCTCCCAAAAGGTCAAAGTACTCTTATCCTACCTAGTATAGCCTAATACTCAAGATAATTATTCAAGTGTAGAATAGCTTACATGGGTATCTAGTAACTACTCAGATTATCTATTTAAGTAATAGCCTCGACTTGTGAAAGGTATCACTTATTTCTCAACTTATCCTCTCTTGTACTCATGTGTAATCTTTTCTTTGTACTTCAAGAACCTCAGTAAGTAAGTATGAATACTACTCCAGATTTTCAAATATATGTTGAAGGTTTTCCCAAATTTAATTTTTATTATAGACTTGTATATTCAGAAGATTTAGAAGAATATTATTATAAGATATCTGTAGTAATATGTATCAGTCCTTACGATCCTATTTTAGATTCAAATTTAATTTTTAGATTTAATATTCATTTTGAATATAATTATATTTAAGGGCCTCAAAGATTTACTATGGATATATATAATTATACTCTAGATTAATTTAATAATTTTTAATAATAATAAATTTCCTTTAACAATGGAGGAGAGTCTTTCATATATTCTGGAAAGGTAAAATTTTCGCAATAATACTGGAAACCTTCTAAAACTTGAGGGGGGAAAAACTCAATAATCTGGACAAAAATTATGGAAAAATCAAGTATGATTATAACTACTATTCTGGAAAAGAAAACACTTATCTCATGCTTCAATATAATCAAAGTAGGTATAAGTGAGTGGAATAAATTCTACTGAAAAACTTTTGGGAGTATGAGGAGCTTGATTTCAATCTTGAAGTGAAAACTTTAAGAATTTGACACTTGGAAAAAGCTGTTTGATTAGGATTAATTTTATTGGGATTATGAGTAATTAACACTGAATCAGTATCTACTAGAATGAATTCATAGAATTTTCTTGATTTGTCACCTATACAACTGGGCCAATGACGCCGAGGAAGAAAAATTTCTGGAATAATTTGAGAAGAATTGGACTTTTAATATTTTTTATTCTAAAATTAAGACTGACATTAATTTTATATATATATTGAGATCTCAAATCAAAAGGATTCTGAGATGGATTTGAAGACGGAATTGAAGCTGGAGACTTTATTTCAAATTGAGCCATATTCAATTAAGACTGGCATTAATTCTGATATATATATATATATATATATATATATATATATATATATATATATA
>JAESVK010000050.1:2034186-2057221 GCA_017140935.1 Hamamelis virginiana | reverse complement strand
TATATATATATATATATATATATATATATATATATATATATATATATTGAGATCTCAGATCAAAAGGATTCTGAGATGGATTTGAAGACGAAATTGAAGTTGGAGACTTTATTTCGAATTGAGCCATATTCTTTACAACTAGAGGTTAACTAGGAGGATTCTTTAACACTTGACTGAGCAAGACTATATGATACCAAGAGCGCCCAGAACAAGGAAATTTATTATTACTAAAAAGTATTAAATTAATCTAGAGTATAATTATATATATCCATAGTAAATCTTTGAGGAAAATCTACTTGAATATAATTATATTCAAAATGAATATTAAATCTAAAAATTAAATTTGAATCTAAAATAGGATCGTAAGGACTGATACATATTACTACAGTTATCTCATAATAATATTCTTCTAAATCTTCTGAATATACAAGTCTATAATAACAATTAAATCTGAAAAAACCTTCAACACATAATTGAAAATCTGGAGTAGTATTCATACTTACAGAGATTCTTGAGAGTACGAAGAAAAGATTACAGATGAGTACAAAAGTGTATAAGTGGAGAGATAAGTGATGCCTTCCACAAGTCGGGGCTATCACTTAAATAGATAGTCTGAGTAGTTACTAGAAACCCATGTAAGCTATTCTATACTTAAAATAATTATCCTGAGTACTAGGCTATACTAGGTAGGCTAAGAGTACTTTGTCCTTTTGGGAGGGGGGCCTCCTTTGTTAAGAGTTCCTGAGCCTTTGTCCTTCATTTGCATTCATTGAACTTGTCTAAACTTTTTTCAACAATTGACTTTTTTTTTTCATCAACTTAATCAGTAACACCTGTATAATAAGGTACTCTGAGCTAGTCTATGGCTATATAGGCTGAGTCTGAAAAATAAGAGAAAATCTTATCCAATATCTAGACTGAATCTTATCCCATATCTAGACTGGTGCATAAGCAATGATGTAAATTCTACATCAATGAGAAAAAATTTAGGCCATAACAATCATCTTCATTTTGCTGGAGATAACTAGTAGAACTTGAAATTTATGCCGTATCATCTTCTTCTGAATCTGAACCTACTTGAGATAAAGCTTCATTCATCTTCTTTTTAAACTCTACTTTTGAAACTGAAGTTGCAAGATTACTCAGAATTAAAGTTTTGGCTGAGAGAAAGGACTGATCATTTTTTGTGGAATGAGGATTCCTACATAAATGTGGATTAACTCCGAAAAATTATTCTAATGCTTTTCTAGTAACTTTATCCGTCTTTACTGGATCCCACCATTTGAACTTGAATTTGCGACATAAATGGAGCGGACATGTTCCAAAATAATTATACAATGAGGAATTTGGCTAAAGGTCCTCATTTAGAAGATTTTAATGCCAAAAGTCCTCTCAAAAGAGTTTTCTTTCCAAAAGTCCTTTTGGTATGAATTGGACAAAAATACCCCTCCTTCCTAATTACCTTCAATGCCACCTACATCCCCAAATCCCGGTTCACTACGTCACACCCTGTAGTGACCAGCGTTAGTTTCCTATGCCGGAAACGCAGGTCACTACGCCAACGCAGGTCGCTAAGCCGGAAAGGCAGGTTCCTACGCCTGAAACGTAGGTCACTACGCCGGAAAATACAGGTCACTACGCCACAAACAAAAAAAAAACAAAATTTTTTTTTTCCTACTTTTTTCAATCAACCAATCAAAAAGTTAATAATTTTTTATCTCTTCACCTGCTGCTAGCTTCTTTTTTTTTTTAAAGACAAAGAAAAACATCTTTATTATCAATATATATATTGATTTTACATTTACATCCTGCTTGAGCATTTCACACTAATTAATAAAAGCAGTAAGGTACAACTTTTTTTTTCTTTTACATTTTTCTTCCTCTCCGCCTGAAACAGCCCCATCTTCAACTGTTACGAAGATAAGGGGAGATGTTGTATATCGATCAACGACATGAGCAGAACCCTGACGGTCAAACTTGAATACTATGTTTCCTACAGACGAATGCGTGTTTTAAGAGGGCCTCGTGAGACAGCTTAAAGGGAGTGGGTCAAAGTTTTTGGCTCTATTTCGTCATCATAGACTGGATTTGATTCTCTATGGCTCTGGTCGAATAAAGCACCTTTTCATGTTTCGACTTGGCTGAAAGAGCAATTAAAGGAAGTGAAGGGTATGAAATAGAGAAGAAAGGCGTCGGGAAGAGGAGCGCTTGGATCTTAGAAAATATCTGAGGGCAATTTAGTCCGTAAAATAAAAGAATTTTGAAAAAAAGGACTGTAGGCAATAAAACTTTTATAAGGAGGACTTTTCAAAGAAAAAAAAAATATGATAGGACTTTAAGCAATAAACATCTATAAAATAGGACTTTTAGCCAATTATCCGTTATACAAATCAATGTCTAGAAACATTAGGAAATCAGTTAGATAAAATAGAGAAAAATCAAGAAAATACTATAAGTAGCATCCCAGAATTTAATACAAAACTTAAAAAAGATATACAAAATAAACCTTCTATAACATTGTTCCAACCATTTAATGAAAGGAAATATAATATTAATTTGGGAAAAAGAACTGATGAATTATTAAATGAAATAACTAAAAGAATTTCTAATACAGACATAGGATCCTCTAGATCCAAAACCATAGCCTCCCATTACAAGAGAAATAAATAATAATAATTCAAAAATTTAAAAATTAATCAAACCTTTATGAAATGACCTACTAATAGAAATTATTATTTTAGACCCTCATCAATAGACATACAATTTGAGGAAAGACCCTATTATAGTCAAAGCAAATACGATGGTGGATCTATTTATGAATGGAATATAGATGGTATGTCAGAGTATCATATTATTAATCTTTGTTGTGAAATGATAATGGTAGCAACAGCTTATATTAAACAAAATAAAGTATCTCAACAGTCAGCTTTAAATATGCCTATTTTAGGATTTACTGGACAGCTTATTTATTTCTTAAATAATAATTGATACATATAAATATGATTTGGATATTTAATGGAAGATATACAAAAACAGTTTAACGTATATATCAAAATTATACTCTTTATTTAATTTAATAATTATTTTTATATAATTTTGATTTCTTAATATTTTTAAAATGACATTTTAAAGAACTTAGAATATTTTATCTTAGTTGTTTCACACACTACATCTATTTTCATGAATTTTATTTTTATTTATTTTATTTTTTGCCTTTCAAGTTCCAACCACAGCATTGTTCCTGCATAATTCCTGACTGCCTGAACTCACCCTGTTAACTCAAGAAAATACTCACTGAATCACCTTCAACCTCTTAGATTTGGGAAGAAATTCCTTATAACCCGTAGATTATATCCTTAAAGCCAGTGTTTCCACAGGATTCAGAATCTGTTTTGCAGGAAGAGTAAAGTAACCCAATAACAATAGTTTGAAATTTTAAAGGTTAACCACACCAGCTCATCACACATCAGTCTATCCTCGGTTATAAGAACTTTTTGACTCAGATATCCCATTTGTTGCAAAGTCAGTATTTAGCCACCTGCAGAAATGGAAACCAGATGACAGGGGGACTAAAAGGGAACTATGTACATTCTAGTCCCTGCAGTATCACTTTTATTCCCCACTGTACAGCAGCCATCTAGAAGTTAATAATCATGAAGCACATTTGTGACACCTAGAACCACAATATGGAGACCAAACTTCTGAAATTTAATGGGATTTTGACAAACAAAAATTTCTCTATTTAAATAGTAACAGTCCAGGTTTGTTGCTATAACTTTAATTGATGTAAAGAAACAACAAGGGCAAGTATAACCATTCTGGTGTTTAAATTATTAAACATCATAGAACTTGGGTAATCAATGTAAAACGAAATTGAAAATTCAATATCACTGTCCCATAACATCTTTGCATACCTAATCCATTGAAAGAGCTTTCAAAATTGAAGGAATTTGAATTGAAAATCAAACCTTCAAGAATGGATACAAAACCACAATATACTTTGCAGATTCTTAACTGAATCAGAAAATGAAGCATCGTCCCCTGTTAGGGCACCTATTTCTTTGCCTCTTCATATGCTTCTCCTGGGGATTGGTCACCTCCCTGAGACCCACCAGAGCCCCCAGTCATGTGCTCTCCAATCTTTGATACAGCTTTGTTTGCGGCATCGAGCTTTAACTTTATCTCATCAACATCCTCGCCAGCCATTGCTTTCCTCAAATCCGCTACCGCAGATTCAATTTCTGTTGCAATCGAGGCAGGAATCTTGTCCTTGTACTCACCCAAACTCTTCTCTATACTGTAAATAGTTGTGTCTGCACTGTTTCTGATATCAATCAAAGCTTTTCTATCCTGGTCCTTCTGAGCATGCAACTCAGCCTCCTTAACCATCTTTTGAATATCATCTTCTGAGAGTCCTCCAGATGATCTGATGGTAATCTGCTGCTCTTTACTAGTAGCCTTATCCTTTGCAGAAACAGTAACAATCCCATTGGCATCAATATCAAATGTGACCTCAATCTGGGGAAGCCCTCTAGGAGCAGGTGGTATTCCAACAAGCTGGAATTCACCCAAGGGCTTGTTGTCAGCTGCCATTTCACGCTCACCTTGCAGAACCCGGATGCCCACCTGAGTCTGGTTATCAGCTGCTGTTGAAAACACCTGAACCACACAGATGCACCAACCAAAATCATAAGTGTAACATGACATATAGACAATCAATGACCAGAAATTCAATTCAAGATCTATGCACCCATCAATAACTAGAACCACAGTTCAACTTTTGTGTGGCCCATTAGCATGTCAATTCAACATTGAGTCTCACACCTAAGCGAGCTTGCCTATATTTTGGCATTGAATTAACATGTAGCATGCATTGATGACCAGCCTTTTGGGGCCAAATAGCACTCTATTGATCACCAGGCCAACAAAACAGCAGTCTGATATAATCCATCCAACAAGGCTGTGATCCAAGAATTTTTTATCCAAACTGCTGCTCATTGACTCGGTGAGATCTAACAAACCTAATCTAATACGAACCTGGACCAATACACCAAAAGCCTCAAGGCTGATTGAACGCGTCAAATCTAGGTTCTTATACATTTAATATTGTAACATACCCGATGGTAGCCCACTCTATCAACACTGACCCGATGGTAGCCCTTTCCCTTTGGTGGCTTCACTTATCTATCAGTATTCAATGACTTAGCACTACGCCCATACATAATACCAAGACATTTTAATCTAGCCTCTAGGTTGCCCCCTCTATGACTTGAACCCAAGAGGTGGGGCTAGCTCTTATACCAAATGATTCGAACCCAGACCAATACAACAAAAGACTTAAGGCTTATGGAACGCGTCAAATCTAGGTTTCTTATACACTTAGGATCGTAACACAATCAGTCTTTCCACATTTAATTCTCTTTATGTGAAAGGACAGGCTAGTTATTGCATGGAAAAAGTAATGGCATCTTAGTAATCCAAAATTCCTTCTCAATTGATAAATAAAAAATAAAAAATTGCTCTTTATTCCCTTCATAACATGCTGTGATGGGGAACGAGAGTTTATTTTTAGAGGAAACAATAATGGATAAATCTTTTAGTAATGAGATATGCCAAGGATCAAACCAATAAGTATCTCCCATTATGCATCTTTCAAAAATTAAATCTTTGTACAGTGGACTAACCTGGCTCTTTTTTGTGGGAATGGTTGTATTCCTATTAATCAACCTTGTGAAGATACCGCCAAGAGTCTCAATACCAAGTGAGAGTGGAGTAACATCCAAGAGAAGCAGCTCTTTAACATCTCCCCGAAGGATTCCACCTTGAATAGCAGCTCCCATTGCAACTGCCTCATCTGGATTCACACCTTTGCTCGGACTTTTTCCAAAAATCTCTGAGACTATTTCCTGTACTTTTGGAACACGGGTCATACCTCCAACAAGAAGAACTTCATCAACCTCCTTGATGGATATGCCAGCATCCTTTAAACAATTCTTACACGGGTTTCTGGTTCTCTCAATCAACTGACTCACCAAACTCTCAAACTTTGATCTTGTCAGCGTGATATTTAGGTGTTTTGCACCTGAAGCATCCGCTGTGATGAAAGGTAAGTTTATCTCGGTTTGGGATGTGGATGAGAGTTCTATCTTAGCCTTCTCGGCTGCTTCTCGGAGCCTTTGAAGGGCAAGCTTGTCCTTTGAAAGATCTATTCCCTCTGTTCTTTTGAACTCACTTACTAAGAACTCCAGTAAGGTATTGTCAAAATCCTCACCTCCCAAAAATGTGTCGCCATTAGTTGATTTAACCTGAAAAACAAGCAGTTAACCAAAGGATATAATGACATATGCAAGATGTGGAAAAATTGCAACATCGTAACTATTTTGGATATCAAAAACTAATCAGGAATATATCCGAAAAAAGTTGGGTGAAAAATAAGGAACAAGAACACTTGCATAGCAAAACAATTGTATACCTCAAAAACTCCATTGGAGATTTCCAGAATTGATACGTCAAAAGTTCCCCCACCAAGATCAAACACTGCTATGAGACCCTCCTTGTTATTTAACCCATAGGAAAGTGCAGCGGCTGTTGGCTCATTAATAATCCTCTGCACGTCCAACCCTGCAATTCTCCCTGCATCTTTTGTTGCTTGTCTCTGGGCATCATTGAAGTAAGCCGGAACTGTAATGACAGCTTTGGATACAGTTTTCCCAAGGTAAGACTCAGCAGTCTCTTTCATCTTGGTCAAAACAAAGGCACCAATTTGGCTTGGGGAATATTGTTGCCCATTCGCTTCAACCCATGCATCTCCATTGGGAGCCTTGACTATCTTGTATGGAACCATTTTCATTTCTTTCTGAGTTTGAGGATCATCGTAGCGTCTTCCTATCAGACGTTTGGTCCCGAAAACAGTATTTGTTGGGTTCGTAACAGCCTGGCGTTTGGCTGGTATCCCAACAAGTAGCTCTCCCTTTTGGCTGAAGGCAACCACAGACGGCGTGGTCCGAGCTCCTTCAGAGTTCTCAATGACTTTTGCATTCTGCACATGATAACAGCAGTAAGAAAAGGGAGTCCCAAAGAGAACAAATTTATTGTCAGAACAACCAAGAGATCAAACCTTTCCCTCCATAACTGAAACGCATGAATTGGTGGTACCCAAGTCAATGCCAATCACATCATTCCCAGCAGGCTTTGAGCTGTATCATGGCAGAAATAATATATATAACAGAACAGGAGGGGAAGTTCATAAACAACAGTGTCACAAAAGGAAGCCATCATACTTCGTACCTAAATGGTCTTGCCAAACCAGCCCATTTGTAACCTCTAGAAGAGGTGGACCATGACGTCTTGGCATTTCCAATCAACTGCAATAGTGATACACAACAAGAACAACAGCACATTTCAATATGCACTAGCTCAAAGAAAAAAAAAGGAAAACAACAAAGAAAGGCAAATTCTCAACCCGTATCAGCAGCACTAAGCTGCTTACAGTTATCTCACAACCACTAATATAAATTTACGAGGATATTGATGATTCAGATATTGGTTTTCGAGACAACCCATAACAACTTAAATTGAAACATCACCATGTTAAACAGGGAGAATTTTATTGGGATATGGAAAGCATATGACAAACATGAGCATATTCAGAAACTTCACACCAAATCTAATCAAATCATCTCACCACCTAGTACAAGATGCCAAATAGTGAGTAAGACATGCTATCAAGAAAGCAAAATCAACACCAGGAAACAACCATGTACTGGAGTCTCAACAACAATGAAAGAATAGTTTTGAGTGTTGTAAAGCATTTTCCTTCCGTTTCCTCATTCTTTTTGAAAACAAAACAGAGGGATAGATAATCCAGATTTCTTGATAGTAAGCTACATGCATAATCTATGTTCTCAAAACTTCAAAGCAAATGCCATTGGCCACACTACTGAAGGATAAGTTCAGTTTCTATTGACTTCACAGATCATTGTGAAGGTAGAAATAAGAAACAATTGTACAAATCACAAAGAATATAGGGAAGTATGTAACAACTACACAACCTATACAGATATATCAAGAATAATGTTTCAGTGCCAATCACAAACCAAAATGATCACAAAGATTGTATGCAGAACACAAAAGCTACAAAATCAAAACACAAGCAAAAATATACACAAGAATATATGTAACAAGTAGATTGTACCTAAAAGAGGACAACAATATCATTAAGCAGGAAATCAATTAAGAGATGAATAATGCAATATAGAAATGCTAGGTCGCTTATACAACATACAAAATACAGATTGAGATATATGGAATTTCTTTAACTAAAAAGAACAGGTAAAGCAAAAGAAAGAAAACAACAACAAAAAAACCAACACCATTAAGCAGGAAATCAATTAAGAGATGAAAAACACAATATAGAAATACTAGGTCGCTTATATAATATACAAATTACAAAAGATATATAGAGAAACACGGAATTTTTTTAACTAAAAAGAACAAGTAAGGCAAAAGAATGACCAAAACAACAATAACAACAACAACAGCAACAAAACACAGAAACTTAAAAGTGGCAACAGCATTACAAGATTTTAAGCATCCCTATCATAGACTGATTTTGCTGGAATCTCTTATAAGTTTATAGTGCTTTTGACCTGCTTAGTAGATGCAGAATAAATACCAATAAATATAATATCTTGGACTGGAGTGAACCTCTCCATGCTTTTAAAAACAACAAGTAATGCATTAAATCTATTGACTGCAGAAGTTGAACTAAAAGTATGCATACATGAACAATGCAAGATAACCATTCGAAAAAGCCCAGTAAGGTGTCAGGCTAAACAATAATCACCATGCCTCTATCTAGTTGCCAGGTAAGAAAAAATATATCTAAATTTTAATCCAAAGTTTTTCATTATTTGGGATCTAAGGAAAAAAAAGAGGGTTCATTCAACAGACTATGCTTAGACCCGAGAGAGAGACTAACACAATACAGTGCATAAGACCCAAAATTTCATTTTCTTTTCTCTTTCCTTATTTTCCTCGGAAACCAAATGGAGGTTAAAGATACGAAAAACACAGAACAACAGCATGATAAAAACTAGCAAAACAAAAAACAGATAAACAACTTCAAAAGCCAATTTTGCCCGGACCAACATCTTGTTCATCAAAACAGTAACATATTTTGAATGAAAAAGTAAACGGAGCACCTCATATAAGCATGAAGCTAATAGATAATTGTAGGGCATATTTTGAAAAACTGACCATTAGATTGGATATTTTACTTACGGATGTCATGCATGCCAAAAATCGAAGTGATCCAATGTAAAAATCTCAAAATATAGACCAAAAAAACTGTAACGGCAGAAAACTATCACAGTTATTCTTAAGTCACATTTCTGAAAAACTGACCGATATTTGGCATACATAACATGCATACATAAAATAAATAAATAAATACAGTATCTAATCCAATGGTCAATTTTTCGAAACATATATCCCACAATTAGCTACTAGCTTCATGCTTCCATAAACTTATATAAGCATATGCTTAGTGTGTGTGTGTATATATATATATATATATATATATATATATATATATATATATATATTAAAACCGATAAATTTCAAAGAGACCAAAGCAATCAGAAGCAGTGAAACTACTATCCGGGTATTCAGTTCTTTCCCTAAACACCCACGAAACAACAAGACATAGATATTATCTTTTCTGAGATAGCTTAAATCAAAACTGAAATCGTAAAACGTTTCAATTTGAATGCAAAAGATGAAGAGAAAACATACAGATCCATAGGCAGATACGTATGAAAGAGGGTTGGCACGGCGACTTAGCGTTCGACGAAGAAGCGTCGCCATTATCGACCTTCGACTCCTACTGTATGTGAGGTTTTAGCTTTTCGCCTTTTACGAGGCTGTTAGGGTTTTAGGGGTTTATGACAAAGGAAAATTCTAGAAATCCATTCATTTTTTATTTATTTATTCAGTGATGATGGCCAATTAGTAGTAATTAAAAACATTAAATTTGCCACGTCATAAAATCAGGTGGCACAGTTACAGATCGGGTGATTGGCTGTCTGGCTGATTATAGCATCACTAATCGGAGACGGATAAAATTGTTCTTTAACGTTTCGGTAAATTGCATATAAACCAATGTTTTAAAATTCAGACCTTTTATCGAATCGGACAAGTGAATGGGTTAAAGTCAATCGGTTCAACCGTTGAATCAATTGGGTTCAACCGTGATGGCATCATGATATCATATATAAATTATTTATTTATTTATTTATTAGAATAAAAGATTCAAAAGATTCAAAATATGATTTTTTTTAAATGTTTGTACAATCAATTCATATATTTGAATGTATATGCAGTCATCAAAATTGAAAATTGATAATTACTATTGGTCAATCTTTATTATATATATATTTTTAAATACAAGATAAGAATATTGTATTATTAAATTAGGTGCTTGGATTTATTTTTGCTATTTGGGATTTTTTTAAACTAATTTGCCATTTTAACCTTCTTGGCTTTAACAAACTTTAAAAAGATTGTGACTATTTTAGTCATTGAAGCACCTTAAAAATGATCAAAACCCGGCCGGTTCTTCTCACCGGGTTGACCGGTTCAACCGCCGGGTCAACCGATTTTTTCTAAATAGGTCGATTTTCATTAAGACTGAATTTTAGTGGGTTGAACCACCCAATGAGGCACCCGGTTCCCTGTTGAACAGGCTGGTCCGATTCGAGTTTGACAACACTGATATAAACAATATTTTGCATTTTTATATACTATAATATAAGGGTGGCGATATTGCCACAACAATATTCAGAATTTGACTATTTTGCTCTTATCTTCTCCCTCTCGCTCTCCCTATTTTCTCTCTTTTCCACTATAATTGCCTGACTCAACACCCTTCTCCCACTATCGCCAGTGACAGCCATCCATGTCGGTGACTCCACTCTCGCAGGCGACCATGCTCGATAGAAAAACGTGTTGCTGCCCCACTCTTAAACCCCAAAAAAAAAAAAAAATACAACATCTCTCCACAGTGATAACCCAGCTTCCTCCGGCCAGTCGTGCCTACGCTGATGACTCCCACGCTTACCACTGGCCGTCCTCAACGACTCTTGTTACTGAAAGAGCTCTCTTCAGTCACAAGAAAACTTGCTGACCCTTCAAAGACTACTATGCCGAATGGATTAACAGCTCCAAGAACACTTTACTTCTATTTCTCCGCCGCTCAATGTTGCCTTCATCTCCAAGTCTTCTTTCAACCCAAGTCGAAATGCTCCACCACCATTTCCAGGCCTACTACAAAGCCCTCGACACCTCCGACGATGTAGTGCAGCTTCTCTATCTCAATTGATGCAATTCCCTCAAAAAGCCCTTTATATGGCTCGACGATTCCTACCCTTATCTCTTCACCAATCTCCTCTGATCATTCCTAGATGACCGGGACGACGACGAAGAAGATAATGATGGCAGCCATGAAATTGGGGGTAATTTAGAATTTGATATGGTGGGTCAAATTGAAAAGGCATAGAAGATTGTGTATGGATTTAAGTGAGTTTTGTTGGTTTGGGTTTCGTGGGTTTAATGGATTGTGATGTGGTATGGGTTTGGTGTCGCGATCAGTTGCGATTGGGTTTTGGAAGTGGTCGTGGATTTGGCAGTGGATGGGATTCGCTGCTGTGGTCATGGATCCGACCTGTGGTTGTGGATCTGGATTGCGGCTATGCTACTGAAATTTTTGTTATTTTTTTTTCTTTTGGTTTGGCAGCTGTTGGTTTGCAAATAGAGAGTGTTGTCCCAAGTTATAATACCCTAGAGGAGGGGTGAATAGGTTTTGGCAAACTTTAAACTAATATTACCAAATAAATTTATGGTCCAATTAATTTCAGTAGAAGCACAAGTATATAAACAATATATTGGAAATGAGAGATAGAGAGAGAGAAATCAAACACAACGATTTAACGTGGTTCGGTCTCCGCCTACGTCCACGCCTTAAGCACCAAGCTCAAGGATTCCTCAATCCACTATAGGGTCACTCCTTCAAGGTGGAGAAACCTTTACAACCAACAATCTTCTTTCACGGCGGAAGATTAGCACCAACAATCTTCTTTAATGGCGGAAGATAAGCACCAATGCTACCAAAGCATTCAATCTCACTTAAGCTAGATTTTGACCAACAAAATCCAAGCTCCCCAAGGGTTACAACCAAACCCTTAGCTCACAAAATATACAAGATTTGTTTGTGTACAATAAATGCTTCAACAAGCTGATTTACACAAGTACAAGCTCAACTAATAGCTTCTCAATGACGTATCTAAGAATCCAACCGTTTTCTCAATGATGTATCTAGGAATCCAACCGTTGGATCATTATGATTTTTGGCATGCGTGGCATACATATGCATAATATCTAATCCAAAGGTCAATTTTTTTAAAAGGACAATTTGGCCACAACTCCCACTTAAGAAAACAATAGTGGCAAAAGTCATGTCAAAAATTCTTTTTTGCGAAAAGTCCTATTATCACTTTTGGAGAAAAATACACTCACCAAAATATAATTTATATTCTTACAAAAAAAGAAATTACATTTACTTTTCTTTCACACAAGATGCTTCAAAATCCTTCCAAAGTAATAGGTTGCAAGAACAAAACAGGAGAGAAAGAGAGAGAGACGGCTTGGTCGGATTATCGAAGAGATATTTGAGCTACTGGATCGCTAAATTGGCAGATCGCGCAACACCGACGACGATCAGCTTCTCTGATCTAATCTGCACCACCATCACCATGCATTTAAATGAATCTTAAATGAACAAAAGAACGAAGATGAGCAAGTCACCGACAAGAGAAGTAGAGAAAAGGCAATCGATTTATAGATCTTCTTCTTCAACACCTTGCTGTATGTTCCATCGAAGTTGAGCATGTAGCCGATAAGATCTGGTTTACAAATCTTCTTCTTCAATGCTGTTTCGATGGATCTGTAGATGTTCTTTTTCAAACATCGTGCTACACGGGGAATTGCTGGCAAGAGATGAAGTTGTACCTCTCGTTGAAGGTGAGCATGTCGCCAGGAAGATCTGGTTTATAGATCTTCTTCTTCAACGTTACTTCTTCCTCTCTCTTTTTCTCTCTCTCTCGTTGCTAGCAATTCACCACCATTGCTGCAGTGGCGGAGTTGAGTGCTGCAGTTTCGTGGCACAAACGATTCGCAAAGGGAGTAGAGCAGCAAGATCATCACCGATCAATGAGATCTGCTACTTCGATCTGCACCATCATTATGCTTCATTCGACGCCGGTGAAGCTTCTGATCCTAATTATTAATCGATCTTGATCATCATCAACCGTCTGATCACAATCTCTGTCATCATCAGTAGTCCGATCACAACTATCCGATCATAATTGTTAACTGAGATGCATTTTCTCCAGGCCCTTTATAGAATAAGGATGGTCACTCAAGTCTTGATTAATCATGTATGGAATTAAAAGCTCGAATTTGACAAGTTAAGTTCTCTCCTCTTCCTCTCTATCTCCTTCCTCTTTTTTTTTTTTTTCTCACTGTGGTGTGGTATGGATCAAAACAGTGTTTTCACTGTATTCATGTAATTGAAAGTGTAAATGCAGACTGTATTTTCACTAAGAGAGAGAAAATGAGAGGGAAAAAAAACAATAAAATAAAATAAAAATAAAAATAAAAACAAATTCATTGTGTTTTAACTGTTTTGATGTTTCCACTGTGTTGGGTGTTTTCATTTTGATGGGTGCTTTCACCGTGCTTGGTGTCTAGTGCCCACACATGCACATAATGTATTTTCTAGAGAAAGAGAGTTGTTAGCCTAAATGGTTCCAATCCAGCATATGTTATATGGTTTTAATGATAACAAACATTTGCCGCTGCATTATCCAAATATCTTGTGCTTAAATGTTAAATTTGTAAGACAAATTTTCAAGAAAGACAGGAGCAAACAAATGGACAACAAAATCCTTGAATTGGAGGCTCAAGTGTTGAAGATGTTACTATTCCCAGAAAAACTATTTTTCCCTATGAAAAATTTGGCTAAGTATGAAAAATGAATTTTTGATATACTAAGTTTTCCAAAATAATTTTTGGCGGTAATTGATCCCTATATATTCATTAACTGAGTACAGCCTTAAGGGAGCTTTTATACATGGTATATAATACCCTACTCGATAGATCAATTTTTGACACTGTTGACGAAAATTTTTTTTTTACTAAAATTGATTTTTTACATTTTGATTTATTGGGAATTTGATTTTCTAGCATTTTCCATTGAATCCAAATGGGGGGTACTTCCTTATTTACATTGTAAACTGAAGTAAATGAAAGTATTCTGCGGAAATAGTTGGCAGGTTGCTGTTAGAGTAATTGTCAAAGCTGCTGCTGAAACATTTGACATTGTGAATGCTGATTCAAATATGGCTGCACCTCCAAACGGATTTGTTGCATTTTTCAAACTAGTTTGAATCTGCAGATTGCTAAGACGCTCCTCCTAGACGCTCCTCCTAGACGCTCCAACGTATAGCTGATTTCTAAGGCTATAAATACACTTGCCATGAATCTTAATTGCACACCCAATCATATACACTATTGCAGCTTACAAGTGTTCATCATTCTTGAGTGATTTAATTCATGTATTTCTCTCTATGAGCAAATTAGTTTAAATCTTTGAGAGATATTATTGAGAGCTTATTTAATGTATTCTCAGTGTTGTTGAGAATCATATTGGTATTCATCCATATTCACTTGTATATCTTGTGAGTTTAAGGTTTTGTATAAACCTTGTTTGGTGAGAGTCTTCCACTGTGAAAGAAGGCTGTGTAAAGGTTTGAATCTCCACCGGAAGTGAGATTGATAGTCGATTAATCCTCGAGACGGAGATCTTGAGGCGTGGACGTAGGCGGATACCGCACCACGTTAAAATCCTTGTGTTTGAATTTCTCTAAATCTATCTCTTGCATTTAAATTTATTTACTTGCTTTATATTTTGCTGAGTTGAGATTTAATCTTGCATTCTAGTTATTAAAAGTTTGAGTTTTCAAAAACACTCTATCCCATTTTTAAATTAGTTTTTAAAATGTCAATACTCTATTCACCCCCCCTCTAGAGTATATTTTGGGCCAACAAGAGTGATAGTGAAAAAATGAGTATTTTTACTATGAGAGAGAGAGACAGTGAAAAAAAAAACAAGTAAAAATTCATTGTGTTGGGTTTTCACTAAGTTTGTTAAAAAAATACAAATATATATATATATATATATATATATATATATATTAAAATACAAAAAAATAAATAAATTCATTTTGTTGGGTTTTCATTGAGTTTGGGTGTTTTCACTGTGTTAGGCATTTTCTCTGTGTTAAGATATTTTCACTATGTTGGATGTTTTTCCTATGTTTTGTATTTTCACTGTGTTGGGGTATTTTCACTATACCGGGAGTTTTCACTGTGCCAGGGTAGTTCCGTCATTTTGAAAAATATTTTTAAAAATTAGGACTTTTCACATGAAACAATTCTTAAAATGGGACTTTGCAAAGGAAAGAAATATTAGGACTTTTGCATTAAAATTTTCTTAAATAGGACCTCTCACCAATTTGCCCATTTTTGAAATATGTATCCCACAATTACCTTTAAGCATCATGCTAACTTTCGCGAAAGTCAGCATATGTTGATAGGAACATTTCTGAATAAGTAATCACAGACATGATTTTGTTGTGTGTCAAAGTTTCACAACTCTTCATAGTTGATTTTTTAAAAAACCAATAGTTGGATCACCATAATTTTTTGCAGACAAAAAATTCATAAGTAGGGAATGTAATCTAATCGTCGATTTTTCAAAATATGCTATGTTGCCCATGTTAGAAAAATATTATCTAGAATTGGATTATATTGTGTCAAACAATCACTTTAAAAATAAAATAGATTGTATATAAATTTTGTAAAGTACAGAATTATATACCAATTATAATAAAGAAGAAGAAGAAGAAGTATAGAAAGACTACTTGAAAAATAATTCTGTCAAACCAGAAAATTATTCAAGTAACAATTATATAAACAAAATGCATAAATTAAATAACGTACCAGTTTTTTAGAATTTGAAGAAGGAAATCGTTTAAGAAAATTGATCAAGGCAAGTGTTGTACAGTTTGTCCTTATTAGGTAAACCATATGTATATGTTGGCTAATTCGGTTGTCAAAAGCCATTGTATGTGATTGGTCTCAAGCCAATAATCCCTAAAAGCTCAAGCGGCTGCATCAAGCACGAGTGAAGCATTTCAATTCGATAAAATCATCTTGCTCAAGCTTGTATTACTTCGTGTATTGGTTTAAGTCCTAGGAATGTAAGTTTGACTTAGAACCTAGGTTATTCAATTGACCATATGTGATATATTTTACCCCAAACACCTAGGAATGGTCATTTATTGTTTATAGGTCATTTTCACTTGAAATTCAATTAAATTTGGCCTATTGCACATTTTGGATCAATGCAACATTTTATGTAAGATCGATCATATTTGTGGTCTTCATAATTGGGTTGATCCAGCCTTCGTGCCAGGATCGATTCAAGAGGCAGAGCAGGTTGGATCGATCCAAGCTATTTTGTAGGATTGATCCACTCATAATTCCTAACCTAATTTTTGTAAAATTCATGGTTTCTACCCCTTTGACTGTTAAAAACCCTAGGTTTTTTCCTCTGCCTATATATAATGACCTTTCCTTAGGGTTTTGTGTAGTGAAGTCCCTTTGAGAATATTGATTTGTTCATTTCTTTGGCTTCACTTTTGTTGCACTATGCATCCTTAGTCTCCTAGACTTACCTTCATGATATGATGCATAGTTCCTATAGCTTAGCTATACCAACTTCAACTACCTAATTTAGTGAACAGTGGAGTTCCGTTGAACGGTGGATTTCCGTTGGCACCATGGGTATTGGTGTGTGGAGCTAGGATTATGGATTCAATCGGTGGAATTGCTGTGAAGGCATCATGGACTCGTTGGACTATCGTTCAAGAAGGGATTCTACTGGTCTTGTGGACTCAAGCGTCGTTGTTGGGTAGTATCACCTTACTTGTACTTAGTTTGTTCATTCATAGTGATTTCTGGTGCTCCCGAGGTTTTTTACCCGTTAGGGTTTTCCTCGTAAAATCTTGTATTCATTGTTGTTGTTTAATATTGCATATTACTGTCAATTGGACACTAATTAATGGTTGGGTAATTAAATTTCTGTTTTTCTACCAAGAAATTGTATCCTCGAAATTTCAGTCCATAAGACAGAATACGCCCCTCATATAAGTGCTTAGAGTTTGATGGACGTCTGCCTCCCAAGATACAATGATCACGTTTGTAGATGAAGCACTACAATCTACAAACATAGCGAACCAACAATGCCTATCTCTCTCTCTAAAACTATATACAGACACTGATAATGCAAGAATGCATGAATGAATTGAATTCAGTGGCCTATTTATAGATGAAATGGTGCCCCTTTGTGATGTGCTGAAGGGCACCATTTGGGACATGACCTTGTGAAGAGTTACAAAACCAGACACAACTCTTCACCATTGCAGAACAATCATGACTGTTCTGGAAAAGCTGCATAGCCAATTCTGGGTTGTGAGCTGGCCCAAAATAATAATGGGCTTGGTCTAAATGACCCGGCCCAGCCCGATGCGAGCGAGCGCACGCGTGGTTTGGATCAAGCCCAAGTTTGGGTAGGCCCTCTCCCCTCACAAAAATTTGGTACCCCTTGGAGCCCAACCCATAGGTCCAATGTAAGGGTATATAAACACACAAGTTTCTCACTTTTTTCCAATGTGGGACAAAGAAGGCTATCACCTTCAACCACTTTCATTTGGGTGATCTTACACTATAATTTCTCATTCAAAACATTAATATTTTGAGCTTGTTAATACAATACATTAATCTCCTTCATGAGATGAATGCATTCCAATATGGGCCCACTTCAAAATACTTATGGGACCCATATATAAATTAAGCTAAAGTAGCTTACTTAAGCTCAAAATATAACAACCCCAATAAAGGTCACCTAGATTTTTCATGTAGAAGAGAAATAAGCTTTGAAATAAGAGGCATTTGTGTCATTCAAAGCATAAAACTTAAAAGGATAGAGCGCAAATGGCTAATGGCGTGCCAATAACATTTCCCTTTTTAATTACCAAGTTTGTTGGATTTATTGATGAAATAGTGAAATTTTAAAAATAATGGGAGGTAGAAACCAACTTATGGGTTGTAATATCCCTACACTTCTTTTTTTTTTTTTTTTTTTCTTTTAACATCTAGCTAGTAGTTTTGAAAAGCTCTCTTCATTTTAATCACATGTTTCCAATAAGTTAAGGCAATTATGAATTTCATAGACATTGTTTAGTGATCTTAATGGAAAATTTAATTTGATTGTACCTTAACAGTAAAGGAAATTAAAATTGGCTGAAAGTCCAATTTTAGCCAACTTTGCTGCATGGAGTCATCTTGACTTCCTTTCATGTCAAAAGTCTTTTTGGCATTTGTTAAGCAAAATTGCCATTCAACTAACAAATCTTTCAAATCCTTCAAGATTTCTAGTTTACTTCACTTATTTTATTCTAAAAATATGTCACGTACATGTTTCCTCAATCTCATATTTCTCTCACCTCTCTCATTTTTTATTCTTTTTTCTCATTACTTAAATTCAAAAATATCTCCCACAAATCTTTCTCCTCAATCTCCTCTTTCTCCCCCATCTCTTTCTCTTTCTCTCTACAAATTGAATTTCAGAAAAGAACTCTCTCCCTTTGTAACCCTTCTCTCCCACCGGCGAACTCATTGGTGACCTCCATCTCTCACTCTCTCCACCTTTTTTCTATCTTGTTTTCTCTCCCTCTTTCTTCTCCCCATCATGAAAACCCATCACTTTCACATTCTCTCTCTTCGCCTACATTTTATCGGTGACATCGTTCACCAGCAACAATATTGTGAAGCAACCGACGACTATACCCCATCTCTTATTCTTTCTCCCTAATCTATATCTTGTCATCTCTCTCACTCTTTCTTTCTTCTCGATGACCAGAGAAGAGCTTTAACGCATCAATGGACTACTCCAACGACGATCTTGACTGCCACTGCTATTGTGATGGTTTGCTCCGACAATCAAAGTAAGTTTGTGTACTTTTTCCTCTTTTTTCATTGTTTCTTGTCTCTAGTTCCTATCTCTGTGTGTGTGTGTGTTTTTTTTTTTTTTTTCCTCTCTTTTTCCCTTAGTAACTCATAATAACCCAACCCCAAACCCCCAAAAAATATAGGTTGTGTACGTCACCTCCGGCTAGCACTACTCACTACTCCGACAGAAACTGCTCTCTCTCTCTCTCTTAAGGTATGTTTGTTCATTTTTTTTGTCTTTCTTCATTTTCAGAGAATGTTGTGAATAGTATGTAACACCATTGATGATACAATCCAAAGGAAAAATTCTCTACATGAAGTGATATGATGTTCAACACCGTGAAATCTTGTGTGGGAAAATGAAATTGTGTTTGTTAAAATTAGGTATAGTAAATTTTGAATTTAATAGAAGATATATGTTTGATCAATTTTTTCTACATTTATGTTTGTGTGAAAGAATGAAAATATTGATTCCAATTATTTGCTATGAAAATATTGGTTGCTATGATGTCCAAAGTTTTTCTAATTGCAAATGTGTAGTTTCATTCATGTGATGTAACCTTTTAATTTCAACAATACTTGGAGCTCATGGATGTTTAGCATAAGTTATTAAAATAACTGTAGAATACGCTTGAGTGCATTTCATAATGAAACTGATGTCTTTGAATACGCTTGGATTAATCAGTATTTCACTATTTTGTATACCAAATGTGCACTTTTCGTATAAAATTTTTGTTTCATTTAGCAAGTATGGAACTATTGTCCTTTGTTTCATGAAAGTTTTTTTTTTAGATAAATAAAAATTGTCCTCATGTGACTATTATCATTAAAATTAAGAGCAATGCTATATATCGCTACAACGAATCATTACAAGTATCGCTACAATAAGAAAATGAGGATAGTTTGGGAAAATCACTCATGGGTATTTTTGGAATTTCACGATCTTTCTTTCTTATAGCGATACTTGTAGTGATGCATATCATTTTCCTAAAATTAAATAACAATTACTTAAATTGATACAAAAGTTGGAAATGGCTGGGTAAATCACTCCCTTCCCATTTGCTCCTCTTAATATAATCTAATGTTTGTAGCATGAAGCAATTTGGGAGATTTATAATGGAGTTCACCATGAGCGATTTCTAATGTTTGTCATCATTACATATGTGAAAATGCTAAAAAATCTAGTGAAAGGGATAGGGCATAGACAAACAATATTATTATAGTGCCCAAACTTACGTTAGTGTGTAATGTATTTTGCTAAACTTTTGGGTTATTCAGTTCTTTGATACCTAGTGCCCAAACTTATGGCTTCTTTGAACAACTCTCCTTTAAAGAATTTTTTAAGAGAGGCTCCTAAGTTCTGTCATTGTGGGCGCCAAGCCATTTTGAAAATATCGCACAAGCCTCAAAGTCATTTCTGTTTGTTTTATTCATAACCGGGTTACATAGTGAGCTCCTTAAAACCTTGGCTATGTGAACTAATTAATATTTATGTATTAATCATTGCTTTGGATCAGTGATACAGAAACGCAATGGGAAAGATTGCAAATTCTTTGCATGGTGTGAGAGCAACTCCAAGGGAGAAGGCATTTCCCTCCTATTAAGCAGTTTGCCTCTCCAAATGTCAAAATTAATGCTCCAACAGAGCATGCAAATGGGAAGGCATTTTGCATTCTTCCCATTTGGGGAGCCAAATATAGCAAGATGTGGATATCTAGGAAACTCAATTTAATCATTTGTTTATTCCCTTTTTTCCTTTTTTTTATTCTTATATAAATCCATTTTCATGAGAAATAATATTAAAATATTATTTGGCTAGCCATATTGGATAGATATGATTGGAGTGCATTTTCATTTGGATAGGCAAAATGAGGAGGCAAAATATTGTTTGGGTGTTTTGAATAGGCATTTTGCCCCTTGATGGTTGGAGTTGCTCTGAGGCCATCAAGGATGTGCAAGCCCCAGACGATACTTCATCCACTTATCTATTACTATAATATATGTCAAACCCTCTCTCAATGAACTGAGTTGGCAAGCTCTCCATTTTTTTCTCTTTTTTTTCTTCTATTATTATTTCAAATTCTCTCTCCATTAAAAGCTCCCAATGCTCTTTAAACAACGCACGCCCCCCCAAAATTTTTTCTTTATCTAATTACTACCTCTCTTTTTCCACTCATTTTAAATTCAAATTTCAAATGTCTATTTAAAAAATAGTAAAGCTCTCTTTTACATATTTCTATACGTGATTAGTCCAAATGCTAGCAAAAAAGATTCCATTAATATTATTTAATTTTTAAAAATAACAATAATTCACAGTTAGTTTTGAGAAATAAATAATTTGAATTATTTTTTTAATTATAAAACTGGATAACATTAGAAAAAATATTTTGTTCAATAATGTAAAAATTAAAATTAATCAAAATTTTTGCTCTATATTTATATTTTTCAATAAGTTTTTTAATGTTCCATTATTATTTTTACACGCCCGATTATTTTCACATCCGGGCATTGCCCGAGATTTAAAAAAGACTTTATTAAATAATGAAAAAAATTAAAATTGATCAAATTATTTATTAAATATTCGATTTTTTGATAAGTTTCTTAATGTTTCACTATCATTTTTACATCCCAGGCATAGCTTGGGGTTAATGCTAGTATTGATTATATAACAAACCAAATTGGATTTCATCATTTGTTGCCTACATGTCGGATTGTGTTTGGTGCTGCTACAAAGGGGTAGGGGAAGAGAGAGAGTGATAGGGAGAAGAGAGAAAGAGATAGAAAGGGGAAGAGAGAGTGAGAGATGGAGGTCGCCGATGAGTTCGCTAGTGGGAGAAGAGAAGGTTTGGAGAGGGAGAGGATTTTTCTCCGACGTTAAAGAGAAAAGGTGTAACACCCCAACCTAACATCCGTACCGACCCTTCCGGATAGGTCAACACGTGTCAAGATAGAGGTACAACCTGACTTACTCATTCATATATCCTCACGAGAGTCAAGAAAATATATATATAAATTTAGCAATATGAAATGTCATGCTCATTCAAATGTCCCATACGACAAATATATTAATAATAAATCAATAATAATAATTATAATGCCAACATCCCTAGGAAATAGGTTAAACATCCCTAGCAAATAGGTTATGCCACAAGCAGTGACAAATCTCAATAATTAAGAAAGATAGAAATAATACACGCCTCCAGAATATGCAACCCTAATGCAGAACCTATTATGTAGCTTCCCAACAATCCTCTAACAGAGGCTTGTTCCAAGCCACGAATGCATCCTCATGCCAACCTGAAATCTGCTGCATAAAGCAGGGGTGAGCTTCAACGTGCTGAGTAGGAATAAGATAATCCTCTACAAATAACAATAATATAATGATGCATGGAAAATTTTAAATAAATGGAATTTACATAAAGTTTATAAAATGGCAAATAAAGCAGTTACAAACCTGGGTGGTCTTTTAGTGAAAAGTATACCTGTGAAGCAGTTTATAGCTAGTTCATAATTCAATATGAGAAAATTGTGTGAGTTTAGTTCAGTTACAAATGCAGTGTAATACCCATTATTTCGAAGATCAAGCTCACAAGATATATATCAAGACGTTGTTATCAGGCTAATAAGCCCCCGGCACAACGACAGCCAATATCACATTATTCTCAGGCTAATACGCCCCCGGCACAACGACAGCCAATATCACGTTGTTCTCAAGCTAATACGCCCCCGGCACAATGACAGCCAATATGTCAATATCACGTTGTTCTCAGGCTAATAAGCCTCCGGCACAGCGGTAGCACGAAAGTCTGAATCATTGTCAAGTGGGCATGTAAAGCAGTATGAA